>CATIWK010279844.1:0-11845 GCA_949634005.1 Mallotus japonicus
TTTATAATTTTTATTGTATTTTTGCTATTTTTGTCATATTTATGCTTTTTATGATAAATTTGGTATTTTTATCATAAAGTTTACATTTTATGGTAAAAATATCATCTTTATCATTTTAATTTATTTATTTATGCACTTTTATTTATTTATATTAATGTTGCTGTATTTTTATTATTTTTATTGCTTTTTTGTGGCTTCTATTACCTTTATGCCTTTTAGGGGTAAAGTTATCATTTTTATCATAAAGTAGATATTTTTATAGTGGAAATGACATCCTTACCACTTTAATTGTTTTAATTCTGCATTTCATCTTTTTATCATATTAATTGCATTTTTATTATTTTTATTATCCATTTTGATAAATTTATTATTCTTATTATAAAATTCTCATCTTTATGGTGAAAATGATATTTTTATTACTTTTTTTTTAATTTCTTAGAAAGGATTCTTTTTATTACTTTACTTGCATTATTATTATCTTTTTTGCATATCTATTATCCTTGTCATTTTTATTATTTTCTTTGATAAACTTATTATTTTTATCATAAAGTTGATATCTTTATGGTAGGAATAATATCTTTATCACTTTTATCATTTTATTTGCACTTCTCCATTTTATTTACTAATATTTGCATCATCATAAAAATCTTATTTTTATAATAAAAATGGTGACTTCATACTAAAGTACCCAAATTTCAAAACCTTGCATCATGCATTCACTAGCATCCTTGTTTGCTTATATGTTTAATTATTCCTCTATTTATTATTTCAATTATGAATGAAATATATAGAATTGTCCTAAATGTGCTGTGTGCTTGCATGTGTATGAAAACTAACCTTTGTTTTGCAGGTTTACTATAATAGGTTTTTTTTATTTCCTTTTTATTATTTTGATGTAATTAATAGAATAGGCTTTTTTTTAAAGGCAATGTAATCCTTAATCCCAATTCCCCTTTTTATTTTCTATTTTGGATGTATTTATTAGAATAGACTTTTTCTGGGGTTGTAATACTTAATCTCTTCCCCCTTTTATTTTGTTTATTTGCTTAATTATTTTGATTATTGCTTGCATGCTTATGTGCTAGGTGCTTATTTGCTTATATGAACATTTGCTTGATTGATGAATGCTTGCTTAATTATTTATTATATGGTGAATGCTCGTCAATCCAACTATCCCACGTTTCAATTTCCAATTTAAAATGACTAATGATCAAGTGTGATAAAAATGCATCATGAAACCAAAACTAGGGTAAAGTAGTGAATAAGTAAACAACATGTGTGATAAGAAACAGGATAAGTAACTCCTATCCCCCGAACCCAGATTCTTTGGTTATGGAAGTGGATTTTTTCACTTCTTCCCGATTCAAGTCGGATGGTGACTCCAATCTACAAGGCCTATTCAGGCAGAACCTCCCACAAACAATAACAAACAGAAATTCAGCAGATAGTCACCATTAGCTTGTGTTCCCCGATGTTATAAACGCACTGATCCTTCGTGATCGCCACCATAATGATCACAATTATATAGATAGTGTCTGTATTTTGGTCCATGTCTTTTATGAGACTAATGCTATTTTTCTTTTTTGTTAAGGCTGGGCTACGCCCTCATTATTGTATTATAATATTTTGTTTATGAGGTTGGTGTTTGATAGTGAGCCATAGGCTAAAGATGTGCGAGTTTAGGGTTGTACATCCAGTTTCAAATTGAAGTATGGAGAGAGGGTTATCAGAGGTTTCCAATGTTCTTTTATTTTGTATATAGTTGTACTATAACATCTACTTTTATATTTACTATCATGGATGATGTGGTATTTACGACAGGACATTTATGTACCTATATTTATGTTATGTTATGAGATGACACTCCATTTGCCATCACTTATTTATTTGGATTTAGAAATTATGTTCTAATTATAATGCCATCTTCAAATGAAATGTTATTTGGTTAACATGATTGGTATAAGTCTTCTTTGGTTTAGTCTTAAATGATATATTTCTTTATTGGTGCCATTGTTGGATGGGGTATTTCGGTGAGGATACCATTAGGGAGGGGTGTCACATTCTCACTACACTAAACTAAAACCAACAATCTTGTAAGGATAGTTGTTAACCACCATTAACTGGTTCAAAGGTGGAAAATAAATAAATGTGATAATTACAACCAGAATCAAATATCCACCCTTACCCAAAATTAGTCACAAGGATATTAGTTTCATACTCACCAATAACATTGGCTTTTATGGATTTTTCACGCCGTTTCTTTTTCTCTAAGCTCTTAAAATCAGCCTTCATGTGCCTAATTCTCTTGCAATAATGATAGGTCTTCTTTGGTACCCAAACTATTACCCAAATTTCTCATATGAGAGCCAAATCTTCTTCTTCATACCTGATTTTTAAATCTAAGTCAATTATGATGGATGTAAATTTACCAACATAGGATCTTAAGGAAGCACCTATTGCCCAAGCATATAAAGTGGCAGCCATGACCTTTTTATCTAAATCCTCCATCATCAATTTAGTTATTGTAATGTCAATTTCTCTTTATCCAACAATGCTTCACAATCAATTATGTGTCAAAGTGTTTGTATCAATTAATGCTTTCCACCAAAAGTCATATTGTGATATAATTTCTCTATCTTCAAACTTAATGTCACCAATAACAAAATCCTCAATAATTATAGGGTAGCTCTAATACCACTTGTTAGAAAGTTTAGGCTTATGAAAACGCTTGAGGATTAGAAAATTATTTGAGATAGTAAATAAATACAAAAAATAAAGAAAATACATAAAGCGTACCATTTTAATGTGGTTTGGTGTAAGCTTACATCCACGGGCGAAGGAAAAGAGTAAATTCGCTAAACAACACTAAAAATATAAGAAAATAACATAGAGATAAATCCTCAACCTTTAGTTCCAATTACTCCCAAATAAGCTGTCTACTCAGCACACAAAGGCATTCATGGTACCTCATCAATACACCTAATGCATATAATTGTAGTATAGAGGAACAAAACATCCTACTTGATCTATAATTTTCTTCAACATAGGAAACAAGAGTTTAGTTTCTAAATAAGAGTCAAATCCCTTTTGAACAAGAATTTTGTTGACTTGATCACCATGTATATTACAAATGCCCTTAGACTTGGACTAATGATGTTATGGGCTAAAAACATTCAAATCACATATTTAATAATGGCACACATATGATTCTCAAAAAAAAAAAAAATGGCACACATATGTGTATTTACATTAATGAAATAAAAACTGTTAGATTAATTTTTATTTAATTACAATCATAGTTAATTCTTATGTATATATGTAATATATATCATGGCTATAATTAAATAAGAATTAATCAAATAATTATCAATTTCATTTGTGTAAATACACATATGTATCACAAGGATTCTATAAAATATTGAAACATGAAAAAATAAATACTAAGATATAAAAAAATATAGTAAATTCGTATGTTCTTAAATAAAATTGTTCAAAAAATTAATTTGAAAAATATGAAGAAAAGAAGTTAATATTATAAAAATATAACAAATATAGTTATTGGATTAATTTAAATAGATTAAATAATTAAATAATTTATTTAAATAGATGAGAAAAGTTAAATTTTTATATTTGAATAAGAAATAAATGTTTATAAAAAGTTCCAAATCAAAACTAATATAAACGATAGCTGATAGGTATCCTACTATATTTAAAAATATATAATTAAAATATTATTTTTTTAACTGTTAAAAACTAAATAGTTGCCCACTACACTTGGATAATTATATCAAACACTCTTTTTTTTTTTCTTACATAAGAGGGGATGGCTAAGCCATACAGAAACAAGGCAGCCTACACAACACAAATCCTTGGAGTAGAGACTCTAATTTGATCATGAAACAACCAGTTGTTGAGGCCTGGAGGAGGTCTTGGAAGAGTAGTACAACCCAAAGGCATTGACAGGGCATGGTTGGCTAAGAAGTTAGCACAACAATTCCCCTCACGCAAGACCTGTCGAACCCGAACCTCCCAATTCTTATTAAGCAACTTTTATATTTCCATGAACAAGGCTTTAAACCGAAGAGGACAACAATTCTTCTTTTAAATAATGTCCAGCATAGTCTTGTTATCAGCTTCAACCTCAAGGTATGTTATCCCTAAGTCCCATGCCAACTTTAAACCATGAATAAGCCCCCCAACATTCTACTGCAAGAACCCCACAGGACCCTAAATTTGCTGTAAAACCACCCATCCAGCTGCCTAAGTGGTTTCGAATAATACCACCAGCCCCAGCCATTCCATAACTCTATTTGAAGCTGCCATCAGTGTTAAGCTTGAACCAAAGAGGTTCAGGAGGATGCCATCTGATGTCTCTCACTTCCCGATGCACCTTAAGATGACCCGTTACAGGAAATTTAGCAGCAATAAATGTACGCACCTTTGACATCACGTCATATGCTAGATCCCAAGGCTCCACATACTGATCATCAAACAAACAATGGTTCCTCTCCTACCAAAGCATCCATAGAGCAGTACCAAAGATTAACGTCCATTCCAGTTCATGCTGAATCTGGAATTGGTTCCTCAGGTTGCATATCAGCCACTCATCAAAGCTGAGTGAGTAGAAATGAATCAATAAAGAAGCGGGCATTAGTTTAATCCATTTATTCTCAGCCAAATAACAATCTCTGAATACATAAATTAGAGATTCAGGAGCTAGCCTACATAAAATACACTCTGCATGATCTATCATATGTCTCGAGAGTCTTTCCACCTGAGTCAGAAGCTTTCCATGTCCACAAAGCTAAAGAAAAGTTCTGATACTTTTTGGGCATCTCCATTCCCAAATAGTCTTCCATTTGGCTTCTTTGTTATATTGCCCTCTATCAACTATATCATCATAAGCTGATTTAACTGAGAAATTACCATAAGGCGAGTAAATCCAATAGGGCATATCCTCAATATCTATATCAATGGGAGGTTTAATGGCTATTATGTGAAAAAGCACCGTAGGTGGCAGCAAATGATGAAACTTTTGCCAATCCCATTGACCATCATCATCAACATAGTACGAAACGCTTTGATGAGTATCATCTATAGGAACCGTCGACACCGCCATCTGAATGAGACTGTTGTTTAAATTCATCTAGTTATCATTCAAGAATTTAACCCGTTTACCGTCACCAATGCTTCAACCCATGCCATTACTCGTGAATTGCCATGCTTTCTAAATCCCCTTCCATATCACTGAATAATTTTGTATCTGAGCTTGAACAAGATGGTTCAGCCAAGACATATACTTAGCTTTCATGATTGAGACTCATAGATCCGTAGAGCCAGAAAGGACACCCCATGCAAGCTTCGTTAAAAAAGCCATGTTGCACCATCTAGCAGTTCGTAAACCCAATCCACCATAATCTTTAGGTTGACATACCTGATCCCATTTAATTAAATGTACTTCTAGTTTTGTTTAGGGCCCCAAATAAATCTTTGATCTATTCCGTCAATCTGATTCCATAATTCACAAGGGTGCATGTGAGTGTTAGATATTAAACTTGAAACTAATATATCTATATTTAGCATATGTTAAGTTTAATTAACTATTATTGTTTATAACTATTATTATTTATAACTATTATTGTTTAAAGTTTGCGATGGAAATTTACTTAACTATCTTAAGATATATATTTTTAGTATAGAACTATAGTATAAATACCCTATGAATGTTAAATTGTATTCAAGCAATTTTCAAAGAATAATATATATATATGAATCTTAGTATCTCTTCTCTTCCTTTTAAGTATGTGTAAATATTGTGGGTGCCCATTCGCTTCCAACAAAGTGGTATTAGAGCTATAAAAGTGAAGAATGGCATCAAAAGAAATCTCTCTTTCTTTCCATTATCCACAACTCAATAAGACCAATTATGAAAATTGGTCAATTAGAATGAAAGCCATCCTTGGTTCTCAAGGAGTGTGGGATGTAGTTGAGAAAGGTGTTGAGGAACCACAAAATGAAGAAACACTGAATCAAACACAAAGGCAAGCTTTGGAGAAGGAGAGGAAGAAAGATCAATGTGCACTCACCATCATTCATCAAGGTTTGGATGATGACATGTTTGAGAAAATTGCTAATGACACCACATCTAAGAGAGTATGGTAGACTCTTCGAAATTCCGTTTTAGGAGTTGATAAAGTAAAGAAGGTTCGACTTCAAACTCTAAGGGCTGAGTTTGAATCACTCTTATGAAAGAGAGTGAAACCATAACTGATTACACCACAAGAGTCTTGGCAGTGGTGAATCAAATGAAGAGACTGGGGGAAACAATGCAAGATATTCGTGTGGTTGAGAAGATTCTCAGCTCTCTTAACACAAAGTTCAATCATGTAGTGGTTACTATTGAAGAGTCTAAGGACTTAGAGATTTTGACAATTGATGAAGTGAGTGGGTCATTGCAAGCCTATGAGGAGAGAATGAATCGAGGTAAGCAAGAGCAAGAGGAGCAAGCCTTGCTATATAAATTCTCTTTTAAATCCAAACGAAATTCTTCTGCTAGAGATGGTCGTGGACAACCACGTGGAAGAGGTCGCGGATATGGACGTGGAAGTGGGTATGGTCAAGGACGAAATGACCAAAATTTTTTAAATGGAAATAGAAATCAAAATTTCTAGGGAAGCCGTGGAAGAGGACAAGGAAGAGGTAACTATAGGAGATACAATGAAAGAACAAAACTCAAGTAGAGTGCTACTCTTGTGGCAAGATTGGCCATTACTTTTGGGAGTGTCAAATTGAAGGTATGGAAGAAGAAATAAAACTTTTAGAGCAGGTTGAGGATAGAGAAGAGCCAACCTTATTTCTTTCTTTTAAGGAAGAAATTGTAAGAGAGAAGGACACATGGTACCTTGATAATGGAGCTAGTAATCACATGACGGGTGATAAAAGCAAGTTTGTGGATCTGAACACCAAAGTAACAGGCAATGTATGCTTTGGTGATAATACAAAAGTGGAGATCAAAGGCAAAAGGACTATCTTATTTCAAACAAAAGATGGAAGTCATAAAGTTGTTCATGATGTCTATTACATTCCCAAATTAAGAAGTAATATTTTGAGCATCGGACAACTTATGGAGACTGGTTGCAAAATTATTATGGAAGGTCGTACGATTTGGATGAAGAATCATAATGGTGATCTTCTTACGAAGGTTGTTATGACAAATAATCGTATGTTCAAATTGGACTTACGGACAACTGAATCTGTTTGTTTAAAGACTTGTGTGGAAGATTCATCATGGATTTGGCATATGAGATTTGGTCACCTAAATTTTAAAGTCTAAAAGCTTTGGGAGAAAAGAAAATAGTGAAGGGAATTCCAATAATTAATCATTCTGATTAACTATGTAAAGCATGTTTATTTGGGAAGCATTCAAGAAAGAGTTTTTCGAAGTAGTCAATCTCAAGAGCCACTAAGCCACTCCAACTTATTCATGCAGATATGTGTGGTCCTATCAAACCTCAGTCATTGGGCAAAAGTTCTTATTTTGTGCTATTTATTAATGACTACAGCAGAAAGACTTGGGTTTACTTCTTGAAAAATAAATCTGAAGCTTTTAATTCTTTTAAAAGATTTAAAGCAGCTATTGAAAAAGAGAGTGAGCATAAAATTAAATCCCTAAGGATTGACAGAGGAGGAGAGTTCACATCTAATGAGTTTCAGACTTTTTGTGAATTGCATGGAATTCGTCATTTTCTAACAGTTCCAGGATCACCTCAACAAAATGGAGTTGCTGAAAGGAAGAACCGTACTATCTTGAACATGGCCAGGTCAATATTGAAAAATAAAAATATGCCAGAGGAATTTTGGGCTGAAGCAGTTGCCTGTGCAGTATATCTTTCCAATAGATGTCCAACTAAGAGTTTGAAGAATATTACTCCTCAAGAAGGATGGAGTAAGCAGAAACCGAGTGTATCACATTTACGAGTCTTTGGATCCGTTGCTTATGTGTATGTTCTAACGCAAGAAAGATCCAAACTAGATGATAGAAGTGAGAAGTTTATTTTCATTGGTTATGATGAGAACTCAAAAGGCTACAAGTTGTACAATCCAAGTAATGGAAAGATTGTGACTAGTAGAGATGTAGAGTTTAATGAAGAAAAAGCATAGGACTGGAGTTCACAAAAGGAAAGCTCATATGATTTTTTACCCTATTTTGACAGTGAAGAACCAATTATTCAAGAAATTAAAGCTACTCCACTAGCCTCACCACATGTAGCATCCCCAGGATCATCATCGATAATTTCACCTTCATCAAGTTCATGTATTGAGCCAAGGAAGTACAGGAGTCTTGATGACATCTATAATGAAATTGAGAGGTTTGATGATACAAACTTGTTATGATTTCTTAGTGATGCTGAACCTTTAAGTTTTGTGGAAGCTAGCAAAGATGAGAAGTGGATTAAAGCGATGAATGAGGAGATCCATTCAATAAAAAAGAATGACACTTGAGAACTTATTTCTCTTCCAAGTGGTCATCAACCCATTGGAGTCAAATGAGTTTACAAAGTAAAAAAGAATGCCAAAGGTGAAGTAGAGAGATATAAGGTGAGACTTATTGCAAAAGGGTACAAGCAAAGACAAGGAATTGACTATGAAGAGGTGTTTCCTCCTGTTGCTTACATGGAAACTATTAGATTGTTTATCTTAATTGTTGCCCAAAATCATTAGAAGATCCATGAGCTAGATGTCAAGTCAGCCTTTCTAAATGGGTATCTTGAGGAGGAAGTATGTGTTGAACAACCCGAGGGGTATATTGTTCAAGGCAATAAAGACAAAGTGTTGAAGCTGAAAAAGGCATTGTATGGGCTCAAGCAATCACCGAGAGCCTGGAATAGTAGAATTGACAAGTACTTTCAAGAGAATGGTTTCCAGAGATGCATTCATGAGATGCTTTGTATGTAAAGCAAGAGAAAGGAAATATTCTCTTTGTTTGTATCTATGTAGATGATCTTATTTTCATAGGAAACAGTTCAAGAATGTTCAATGATTTCAAAAAGGCGATGGCACAAGAATTTAAGATGAGTGACATGGGACTCATGACGTATTATTTAGGAATGGAAGTAAAGCAGATGGAAGAAGGAATTTTATCTCTCAAGAAGGCTATGCAAAGGAGATACTCAAGAAGTTTAACATGTCACAGTGCAAGCCAGTTAGCACCCCCATAGAAACCGGAGTAAAGCTATCTAAAATGGAAGAAGACGTAGAAAAGGTGGATCCTACCTTATTTAAAAGTATTGTGGGAAGTTTAAGATACTTGACTTATACCAAACCTGATATCCTATTTGCAATAGGATTAGTAAGTTATTTCATGGAGTGCCCATCAATGACACATATGAAAGCAGCTAAGAGGATTTTATGATATCTTAGAGGTACACTTGATTTACCGAAGATATTAATGATAGAAAAAGCACCACTGGTTTGTGTTCTTAATGGGAAATAATGCAATTTCCTGGTGTTCGAAGAAGAAGCCGATTGTCACACTTTCTTCTTGTGAATCAGAATATGTTGCAGCTACATCTGTACATGTCATGCTATTTGGTTACGTTGACTACTGATGAGAATCCTAGTATGACATGGAATCATAATCCTATAAGGATTCAAGGTGTCACAAAGAATCCTAATCCTACAAGGATTCAAGGTGTCACAAGAAATCCTAATCCCATAAGGATTCAAGATGTCAAAAGAAATCCTAATCCAATAAGGATTAAAGATATAACAAGTAATCCTTATTCAATAAGGATTCAAGATGTAACTTGGAATCCTTATTCAACAAGGATTAAAGACCCTTTGACTTATGATGGAGGTCCAATCACATAGGCATGTGCTAAGAAGATAAAGGAAGCTTTACATAAGCTAAATAAAGAAATATGGGCCCAAAGTACAAATCTGAGTCAATATGATCTATTTGGAGCCCATGGAGTTAATTATTGTCCAAAGTTTATTCATTTGGTGCAAATTGAAGATTTAGGCCCAAGTAAAGTAATTGGGTCCAATTTGAGTGCATTAAGCCCAAAGGAGTAGCTACATTTGTTCCAAGCCCAAGATGAAGCCCAACTATGTGTTATTTAGTTTAAGTAGTATTTAAAACGAATTTGGATGTGATCCTTATCCAAAACGTTTTATAAGTGTTTGTTTTTAGTTAGAATTACTTTTCTTTAGCTTAGTTTGCAAGCAAAATAATTCCTTATCTTTAAGGACTTGTTTTCTTATCTTTTAGGAGTTTATTATCCTTATCTTTTAAGGATTTGTTTTAGTATAGGTTTAGGGTTAATAATTCTCATAAATAGTTTATTTTGTAGCCTATTTGGTAGATCTTTTTCATCAAATTAAATCAAAGTAATGAATTTTCCTTCAAATTACTAGGAGTTTTATTCTTTGAACTTTCTAAACAAAATAGGTTGTTTGATAGTTCACTTTTCTTATCAATTAGAACATCCATATCTAATTGTGGCGACTTCTTGACAACTAGAGTTCTTAGTTGTTAGATAATTAAGGGTTCTAGTTTCCACCCAACTTGTTTCTTGGATGATCTAAGGTGTGGGTATCAATAGATTGTTGCGGGTTTTGTTTGTTAGATAAACCTAGTTCGCATCAGTTTGGTATCAGAGCTTTGGCTCGAAGAATCAAGTTACACATCCCTTTTTTGTTTTAATTCATTTATCATTCTTTATGTTCTCTTCTTCTACCCCTTCTCATTAGTTTCATCAACATTCTTATATTATTTTGTTCAAATTCATTTTTGCATCCTTCCTAATCATCTTTAATTTCGTTAGTTGTTTCTTTAAAGTCTTGCATCAAGTTTCGGCCATATAAAAAAAAGAAAAGAAAAAGAAAAGAAAAAAAATGAAAAAATGAAAAAAAGAAAAGAAAAGAAGAATTTGGTTGTTTCTTTAAAATCTTTCAAGTTCTTGCATGTCTTCTTGAATTCTTTGATCTTCTTGAATTATATTCTTGATTTTCTTGAATTCTTTAACTTTATTTGATTGTTTTCTTGATTTTCTTTATCAAATTCTTTGGAATCTTGAGATTTCTTTAAGTTATTTGTTCAAATTTTGATTCAAGATTATAAATCTTGAATTTTGGAAGTTGCAAATTCGTTTTTTTTTTGTTTCTTTATTTGTATAAATTCGTTTTTCCTTTGTTTATTAGGAATATCTTTGTGGATAAGATCAAATCTTGAGTAGATTAAATCCTTATCTTGCTAGAATTAGTCATATCTTGTTTTTTCCTATTCCTTATCTTATCTTAAAGATTTTCTTTGTCCAAAAGGGATTAGACAACTCCTTTTCCTTATCTACATCTCTTTTTCCTTATCTACAACTTCTTTTCCTTATCTGTAACTCCTTATCCTTATCTATAATCCCTTTTCCTTACCTATTAGGATTAAATAACTCTTTTTTTTATCATTTTAGGATTAAATTCGTTTTTGTTCCTCTTTCTTCTATTTTTGTGCGAATTAGACCTAATTTTCTTATTTCTAGTCACCAAACTTGCCAAATTCATCCAAATTCACCCAAACTTGCCAAATTTGTCCAAATTCACCAAACTTGAGGGTTTGAGCATGAATTTGTATCACAATGGAGATTCCTTTATTTTATAATGTGAATGACCCTAATGCTTATTTGAGATGGGTACAAAAAGTGGAGGAAGTGTTTGAATGTGAAGGATATAGTGAGGTGCAAAAGTGTAGACTTCCTTCTCGCCAATTTAGAGGTCGTGCTTATTTTTGGTGGAAAGATTTGATGGCATTGCTGAGAGAGAATGGGAATAGTGAGGTTAAAAATTGGGAATT
>CATIWK010279890.1:0-23783 GCA_949634005.1 Mallotus japonicus
TGCCTCATTTCTCTAGATTCAAAAAGGGCTCTAAGGCAAGTATTTCACTTGATCGACCTGCAGTAATAGTAGCAGGGGAGGTTGGTCTTTCAATCATAGCCAATGACGATAATGATGTTGTAAAGCTTTTCAGACAGTAGGTAAGTCTAATCGGCCGAATGCATCTTTGAAGAGGAAGAGCAAGATCCTATAGGCCGATTAAAAATTGGTGATATGCACATCCTTGTTAGTAAGTTAGGAGATGATCCTATACAAAACCCAGACATGCTGAAAGAAATCAATTTGGGGATTGAGGCCGATAAGCGGCCAATATACATTAGCTCCAAGCTTAAACCAGAGTTTGAAGAAAGGTTGGTAGAGTTACTGAGGAAATATAAAGATTGTTTCGCCTGGACCTACGAGGAGATGCTTAGTCTAGACTGAAAATTGGTGGAGCACGAGTTGCCAATCAAGCCTAGCTATCGGCCTCATTCAGCCTCCTAGAAGAATATCGAGGGATGTGGAGAAATTGGTGGTCGATGAGATTAAAAGACTCACTGACACAGGGTTCATCAGAAAAGCACGATATACCCAATGGCTATCGAATATAATGCCTGTGGTGAAGAAAAATGGTAAATTTAGGGTATGTATCGATTTCAGGAATCTAAACATTACAACTCCCAAAGATGAGTATCCTATGCCTATGGCCGATATGCTCATTGACACTGCATCAGGGCACTACATCCTCAGTCTCATGGACGGACACTCGGGCTACAACTAAATTAAAATCAAGGAGATTGATGTAAGTAAGATTGCCTTCAGGTGTCCTGGTGCACCTACTAGTGGGTAGTTATGCCTTTCGGCCTTAAGAACACTGGGGCAACTTATCAATGAGCAATGCATGAGATCTTCAACTCATTGGTTAAAGACTTCATGGAAGTTTACATTGATGATATAATTTTCAAGTCCAAGGCCGATGAGCACTATTTGAAGCATTTAGTGAAGACATTTGAAAGGATGAGGCTCCATCGGCTAAAGATGAACCCTCTCAAGTGCGCATTTGGAGTATCAGCAGCCCATTTTTTGGGATTCTTAGTACACCAAAAGGGGTTGGAAGTAGACACCAACAAGAAAAAGGCAATCATTCAAGCTACACCTCATAAGTCTAAAAAAAAAGGTGCAAAGGTTAATCAGCCAAATAAACTATCTCAGAAGATTCATATCTAACACGACATGCCGATTAAGAATTTGATCACCCCTACTAAAACTCAAAGACAGGGAGGACTTCGTTTGGATACCTGAGCATCAGCACGCCTTTGATCAGATCAAGGCATACCCGATTCACCCACCGATGATGGCTGCCCCAAGGCCGAAAGACCTTTTAATACTCTATATTTCGACCTCAGAAACTTCTATGAGTAGTTTACTTGCCTAGGAGTAGGAAGGGTATGAACGATCCATCTACTACCTGAGTCAATCTTTAACTGATATAGAGACAAGATATTCCTCCATTAAGAAACTTGGGCTCTGTCTGTACTTCACATGCTGCAAGCTCAGGTATTACTTACTCTCTTCTGTGTTGTGGGTGATTAGTTAGACCAATGTTATCAAGTACATCTTGTCGAGGCCGTTCTTTAGAAATCGGCTTGGTAAATGGGTCGTGGCATTGTCAGAGTTTACCCTACAGTATATGCCTCAGAAAGCTATCAAAGGGCAAGTGTTAGCTGACATCTTAGTCGACCACCCAACCTCAGAAATACCAGTTGATCTCTGTGAAGCTAAGGGATGGAGAGTATAGTTTGACGACTCAAGAGCATCATTGGGCTCAGGGGCAGGAGTAGTCCTGGAATCACCTCATAGTATCAAAAAAAAAAAACTATCATTCCTACTTGACTTCCCTTGTATGAATAATCAAGCCGAATATGAAGCCCTCCTGATAGCGCTTGACATTCTTACTGAGCTTGGTGTCCACAATGTGAACATTTTTTGTGATTCAATGCTAGTGGTAAAGCAAGTCTCAGGCGAGTATAAGTGTGAATCGCCTACTCTAGGGGCATATTGCAACAAAGTCCAGCATATGATGAAGGATTCATGAGAGCCCAACTACAATTTTTGGAGCGAGAATCCAATGGTGAAGCAAATGACTTGGCACAATCGAGCTCTGGTTACAAAGACAAAATCCAATCTATACCAACATTGATCAAACCTCATTCATCTTTAGTAGTGAAGTCCAATGATCTTTGTTTTTAGGTTGCTGCCATCAATCGAGAGGCCGATTGGAGGGTGAAAGTCAGAGACTACCTTAACAATCCATCACCATCGGCCAAACGCCAAATCAGAGTTTTGGCCACTAAGATGCTGCTAATGAATGGAGAACTATACAGAAGATCAGTCTTCGGTGAGCTACTAGGGTGCATTGGTCCTAAAGAAGCAATGTTGGTTATGGCCGAAGCTCATGAAGGAATTGCAGGTTCCCATCAAGGGGGTAGAAAGATGAAGTGGCTAATTTGGCAATATAGATATTTTTAGCCGACCATAGAAAAAGATTACAGCAGTTATGCCAAAGGATGTGAAGCTTGCCAGTTGCATGGACCTATCCAACACGTTCTAGCAGAAGAGCTACATTCCATCATTAACCCTTGGCCATTTAGGGGATGGGCGATGGACATCATTGGGAAGATTTATCCTTCATCATCCAAAGGGCATAGTTTTATTCTGGTTGCCACATATTACTTTATGAAATGGGTAGAGGTCATTCCTCTAAAGACCGTTAATCAACAATCGGTCATTGACTTCATCACTAAATACATTATTCATCGGTTTGGGATCTCGGAGTCAATAACTACAGATCAGGGCACTATATTTACAGGAGAAGAGATTCGGGCTTTCGCTCAAAACTACAAAATCATAATGCTCCATTCATCACCTTACTACGCACAAGAAAATAGGCAGGCCGAGGCAACTAACAAGTTAATAAAAATTATGATTCAAAAGTCCATAGAAGAAAACCCTCAGGTATGGCATGAATCATTGTCTGAGGTACTCTGGGCACTGACGATCAGTCAAAAAATGGCCACAAGCACTTCTCCCTTCAAGCTAGTATATGGCCATGAAGCAATGTTACCAATGGAGCTAACGGTAGTATCCTTTAAGAGATAAGTCCATTCAAACTTGTCAGTTTCAGAATATAACCAGAGCATGTTACAAGAGTTGGACCAGCTAAAAGAGGAAAGGTTATTAGCTTATGACCGAATGGAGGTGCAAAAGAGAAAAGTCGAGCGGGCTTACAATAAGAAAGTCAGATACAAGTTCTTCAAGAAAGGAGATTTGGTTTGGAAACTTATGCTACCAATTGGACTTAAAGACCGATCTCTTGGAAAGTGGAGTCCGAATTGGGAAGGTCTTTTTTCAATAATTAAAGTGTTGAAAGGTGGTGCTTATCTTTTGGCTGATATTGATGGTACCGTACATGCAAGCCCAATCAATGGCAAGTATCTGAAGGCTTATTTTTCATCCATGTGGGATAAGGTAGATCGGTCAACATTTGATAAAGCTGGTTGAAAGGTCTATGTTAATTGTTATGTACTAGTTAGGGCCGATTAATTGCTTCAGGCCAATTTACCGATAAGTCAAGGTCGATTAATGTTTCGAGCCTATATATATTAATAAATGAGTTTTGCTTATGATCTTATTTGTTCAAATCTTATATGAGGTTATCCGGCTAGAGTTCTATGTCTAAGGCCGGTAAGCTATGCGTTGTTAATATAAGACCGATCATGATCATCTGTTAATTTAATCCATCAGAACAAAAGTTGCATCACCAAACATCAAGAGAGAAGTAAGCAAAATAATGTATCAGGCCATCCTACAGGCCAATAGAAACATTAGAATATTCTAAAATGACCATTAAAGCCGAACATTCAAAAGAAAAATTATTCTTTTGGTCACAACCCGACCGATTAGGTGTTTTTTGTTCTAAAAGCATTGACAAACTCAGACAGAGTGTTGCTGGAGTTCTCTTTATCCAGCACAATCGAATATTTTTGCCCCTGCAGTTTGGTTATTTGGAGATGCAGGTTCTTCCTTTTCTCTTGTATCTCCTTCATCCGGGCACCTCGGGCTTGCCTTTGTTCCACCCGCCTCTGCTGAGCGGCCAGGAAACTAGCCAAGTCATCTTGCTTTTTCTTCAATGCCATTTCAAGCTTGGTAAACTCTCTTTTTAGCTTCTCCAAAGGCGGACTAGCTTCTAAGATGATTTGGCGCTCCTTCTTGATGGCGTCCACGATTGAGACTACCTCCTCATCCAACTTCTGTTTATTGGCATCTTTCTCTGCCAGACTTGAAATCAGCTTTTCAGCAGCGCGATAGTTGGTGATGAGGGTGGGCATAGTCTCATAAAGATTATCAATTAAGAATTTTTGGCCTACTATGAATTTGCACTTGGTTGAGCATGGTCATGCAAATATTTCAGCAGTCTAGCAGCCTGAGTGGAAACTGTCATTAATGAAAAAATGGGTCAGTCCTTCGAAGATCTCCACCAAGTCCTTAAGCTTTCGTTTTACCTCCTTAGAAATATGATCTTTTAAATTGGCCACTACATCAGTCGGGGTATCGGCCTCCTCATTGTCAAACAAAATATTACCTCCTTCAACTTCATCATGCTCCCCGTCAGAATCTTCTAATTGAGCCTCTATTTCATCAAAGAGGGTGAACAATGAACCCTGCATGAAACATCGGTTAAGGAGATTAACAATTACACAGAGTTAAAGTGTTACCTGATCAAATAGCTTAGGTGTTAAAGGTCCATGGTAGAGAGGATGACTTGATAGGACTAGCAAGCGAGGATACCTCGAAGGAGAGTTTTGAAGTACCCTCCTTAGCCTGAGTAGTGGCAAGAGTTTATTGGTCGACCTTACTGGACGATTCAACCTGGATTGGGGCTTTGATGGGAGAGATCATAAGATCTTGGATTTCTTATGTCTTAGCAATCTCGGAAGCTGATTTTGAAGCACTCTTTTTAGAAGACCAATGTTGTATTTTGACCTTCCTCTACTTTGGTTGTCCTTCTAGTACCTCAATCAGCCTTGCAATAGCATCTGAAAGGAACACAGTAAAAAAAAGAACTCATGAGGATGAGAGCTGGGTATTGAGCAAGAACAACTACCTGACCGGTTGATAAAATGGTGCACGAAGGGGGAAGATGGCCGAATATTCCAAAGAACTATTATGGGATCGCCCACAAAACTCCCCGTGAAGCTCACTTTGCTCCGTGGCCTAAGTTTAGAAACCACAGGACCAGTAATGCTAAAAGGAGCCATTAGAATCTCCGAAGACTGATCAACATAGGAGCATGAGCATACATCCAGATCGGTCACCTCGGGGTAGCTAGTGTAAGTTTGCAGATATGTGGCATTACTTCCGAGCCTGTGTTCCCATAGTAATTTGGCCTTAACTTCCTCCATCTTTTTCCTCATTTCATCTTGGTCTTAATAGTTATATTTACAATGGTAAAAATTCTTGAATTGATGAATATTGTGGATATACTCACCTCTAGTCTTCTGATGGCCCTGCAAAGAAGATGAAGCCTGATCATCAGTCAATTCCCACTTTTGAAAATTCATTATTTCAGCAGAAGATAAATGAAAATGCTTGCTACAGAAGGACTCCCAAAAGTTGATAAATATATCAGTTTTATAAGAATTAACCGATAATGAACATGGTTTGAAGTTGTGGTCCTGAATTTCATATACTCTGGATAGTTTCGCATAAAATTCAACACTACCAAAAGTATGCCACTTATAAGAAGGAAGTTGCATGAATGTAAGGTAGGGCAAGGAAGAGACTGGCAAAGACCGAATTGCCTGGCTGCTAAATGTGGGTTGTAGGTTTCTATGCCGCATTTATTATTCTTTGGGTCCAAATCAAGACCAAAAGGGAGATCTCTCGCAACCAAGACACTCAGCTAGGCCGATATCCAATCCTAGCAAGGATTATATTTAGAAAAACCTTTAAAGATCCATGAGGGGTCGAAGCTTGCAGGAATAAAGGGGCATAACAATGTATCTAAATGGTCTGAGGTATTGTACAGAAAATGGAAGTATTCTCTAAAAGAAGAAAATTGGCATTCAAAAGAAGAACCCCAAGAGGCATAGCTCCCAATTGACTTGAAGGCAGGTTTAGCAGGACAATTCATTATATCTTGGAAATAGGCCATAAACCAGATCTGAACTATCCATATCGATCCTAATCCCGATTTGAAATTGTCCCTTTCATGATCAAGCACCACATGATGCATACCCCTGTATAGCTGGCTCAGAACGAAGGGACCTAGTGCTAATTTTTGACCATTGGCCAAAGCCACGGCGAGAGGTAAAAATTCCTTTGTTACTTTACTTGAGCTGGGACAGCCAACGAATCGGCATAGCCAGTACAATAGAAAGGCAACGTGCTCAGTTTTATCGGGTGATGGGTTAGACTTCATATTCAATGCTATGAAGGGACCATAACTAACATGTTCCTTTTTAAAGGATATCTGGTGCTTGGAAAGATCGGCCTTTAGTTGAGGACTAACTTCATCACCGAAAGGTTGTAAGCCGAACAAAGTAGTCAGATCGAGAAGGGTTATAGTCACTAATCCTCCCCGAAGCATGAAAGCATTGCTAGACTATGACCAGAATAAGGATAAGGTTGATATCAAAGGTTTGTTAATAGGAACCTCAGTCCTGGAAAAGTGAAGCAGCTCAAAAATGCCTATGTCCTTCCACAAAGATGAGTATGCGGCCTCTAAACGGGAATGCCAAACTAGGTAGTCCTTAGAGGGATTCGGCCAGGATCTCATGGGTATGTTCTTATTCCATAGTGTTATGTCATTAGGCCAATTGAACCTAGGAGGATCGTTCTTCTTATAAACTGGGATAAAATTCTCAACCTATTTATCCTCCTCTAGTAATGTTGGACCAAGAATAAGAGTGTAAGGGCGATCAGGAAGTTTTATAAGTACCTCTAAGGTGGTAGTAGAAGCCTGGGTTATGTTGTTTGCCCTTTCTAGTCTGGTGAGTGGATCGGTCTCTAGATCGATTTGTGAACTAGCAGGTCTCTTTGATTTTCCCAGGATGAAGGAACTGAAAACAGCAGGTGATCAACGGGCTTGAAAGACCGATGAAAAGAAAATAGCAAAATTGAGAGACTTACCTTTGGCAAAGAATCTCGGAGCTGGGGACTAGAACGCTGGAAGGAAAAGAGAGAGAAGCTCTGATAGAGAGAGAGAAAATATTTTCTACAGTAAGTGGGTCAAATGATTGGGACTTCTCCCTTTTTATAGGCGTAATTCGAGGAGGTGAAAAGGTGCAGTAGATGACCAAAGTACCCCCTCATTTAGGCAGTAAAAGGAGTTAGGGCAAATTACGCGGACACACTTGGGTCATGGCATATCAGATGGGCCATTTAGGCTTTAAAGATGGCAGAATCGGGACATCGACCAAGGCCTCAGACATTGATCCTGGGGGGGCATTGTTTGTACCATCCCACAAATGACCCATGACTTAGGACCAAGCCCAACATCTTCTTTGAAGCCCATTTTTGACATTCAGGAGAGAATAGGCTATGGCAACAAAATGGTTAGTGATTTCCTAAATCTGATTGTTGCCCAGATTTAGGGTTACAGAAAGTTAGGAAATATTAATTAGTAATTTATTTCCTTAAGTCTAGATTAGGAAAGTCTTATTTTTAGTTGTTTCCTTTATTTCCTTTAAGCCCGATAAGGTAGGTCTTTGATTTAATTTATTTCCTTAGGTTCATTTAGGAAAGTCTCCTTGTGATTTTATTCCCATTTATGGTCAGGCTCAGAGGCTTATAAAAGTCAAAGGCTCATGCATTGAAGAGAAAATAAGTCGATAATATATTGAGTTTTTGATGAAAAATGTGTCTATTTTCCCAGATCCCAGTGATCAATAGCTTCCCGGTGGAACTAAATCTCCTGCTTGATTCATTTCTTGCAAATTAAAAGAGACTCGAACTTGTTTCTTGCCCCTGTCACCACCCTGAACTGGTGATAAAACCCATCATTCTTCTCCCCCATTTCTGTGAAATTGTGATCAGGCTCACACGAACCCATTTAAACAATCAAAAAGGTGCTTGAGCCGATTCTCATTATTTTTTAAGGCCGAACAATTTCATGAACCAATTAAGTTTCTTGCCTTGAACAGTGTTTTAGAACTATAATTAGAACCATTCCATCAAATGAAAAAAAAAAAAGAAAAAAAGTAGAATAAAGTTAGTGAGCATGATATAGGACATGTAGTGGAAGAATTTTTAGAGCAAGTTGATACAATCCCATTTCAGTAGGTATTGCTTGAGCTTACACTCATAGACTATATAAGTTCAAGTTTGTTTCACTTATTTTTTTTAATTAAATAATTATATATAAAATCTAATTAATTATTTATATTATTTTGAAATTAAATTTAGGATAACAAATTTACATAAAAAAAAATAAAATCACATAACATATGGAGGATTTTTCACAAAATTTAAACAAGTTGAATATATATTATATTTTAATAATTATTTCTTATCATTAAAAATTGATATATTGATACAATTTTCTTCAATTAAATTCTTGAAAATGTATGAAATTCTGAGAGTGAAATTACTCAGTCATATAATTGATTTTTGGTGAGTTAGACCAATAATTTAACTCTAAATTATAAAATTAATTTTTTTAAAATTAAAAAAATGATATCCAATTATTAGATTATATGCAGATCCAAAGATTAATTTATAGAGTTTACAACTATCAGTTGTAATAGCTAATATACTTAAAATATATTTATTTCCTATTCCTGATATATATTAATTACACTTCATCGTTAAATTTAGGGATAATACATCCGTAGACACCTGAATTATCACAAATTTGTCACTTTGACACCTGAACTTTGATTTTTTCCAATTTAACACCTGAACTTGCTTATCACCCATATATAAACACCTGAACTATAACAAATTTATCACTTTGACACCTGAACTTTAAATTTTTGTCAATTTAACACCTGAACTTGTTTATCACCTTACATATAAAAACACCTCTTTTTACAGGTGGCAAGACGCGTGTCAAACATTTGACACAGCTGTGCCTGATTCGAGTCTGTCCAATGTTGTCCTTATGAAACCAGACACAGCCGTGTCACCTTTTGACACAGCTGTGTCCAATTGTAATATTTTTTAGTATCAGAGTGACACAGCTATATCGTTTTTTTGACACAGTTATGTTAGACGCCAGGCCAAAATTCCTTAATTTTCTAGGTTTCTAGGTGTCAAAGTGACAAATTTGTGATAGTTCAGGGTCAAAATCAAAGTTCAGGTGTTAAAGTGACAAATTTGTGATAGTTCAAGTGTTTATATATGGGTGATAAGCAAGTTCAGGTGTTAAATTGGCAAAAATCAAAGTTCAGGTGTCAAAGTGACAAATTTGTGATAGTTCAGGTGTCTGCGGATGTATTATGCCGCCATCTTTATCTCAGCCATACTCGTGCATCAGACACGTAAGAAGCAAGAAAAGTAAAATGACATCATAGTATAGTTTAAGCCTATTAAGGCAATAAAACAACAAAATAACATCCCACAATAGCTTCCTTACAACATAATAGCAAAATTAACAAAAGTTAACATCTAAAATATGATGAATCTTCTGTTACAACATAATAGCAATATTAACAAAAGTTAACTGTCCAAAATATTTAATGTCCAACAAACACTATCTTCAGTTATGTGGCAACTAGTGACCTTCAGTTATGAACCAATTTGAGTCTTGTATGCTATCCCTTTCTGCCGTAGAAATTGCTTCCATGAGGGTAATTTCTTTCATGTGCCTTCACTAGAGATTGATGTGTTCATGGCAGAAAATGATGCTGGTGTTGAAGTTGTTGTTTGAAATGGTGGTGGTGTGAATTGTTGTTGTGTATGACATGCTTTAGCTTCTTTATCTAGATTCCTTGCCATGCTTGTACGCAATGCTTTACCCTATGAGCTATAATGCAGACTAAATCTAGATGTTGTTGAATCATTTGCTTCAAAGCTAGTGCCTTCTTCATCAACACAAGGATTTCGCACAATCACTTTAGATGGACATTTGCCTCCTTTTTGGTTGTAGCCTATCTGAACATCTTCATTCACTTTCTTCGTTTCTAAATATATATTATTTATGTTTAAATCAGTCCTTCAAGCAAAAAAAATGTATGATTTAATTTTAGCAAAACTAACCTTTGTTCATCTTCAATTTCCTAGTGCTGTAATAATCTTGAACAAAATCAACTTTTAGAGCTGCAACATTCGAGCAAGCTTGGCTACATTGGTTTCCCCTTGATGATGCTTTACTCCTAGCCCTTTTCTTTGTGGCAGTGGATTGAATATTCACCTGAATAAATTGACAACATAATTAGTCATCACTTAAACATTATAAATAACAAGGCCTCATTAACATCCTTACGTCATTGGTGTTATTAATTTTTGACTTCTTCCATGTCTTCACCTGTAATTTAACCATTTACAAATGTAAATATTTTGTAGCTATAATTAACTTAAATAATTGAAAAAATTTAAATATTGGCCAGAATTTAACTAACCTATGTAGTCGCAGTCCTTTGAGGGCAGTTTCAGACATTGTGTCTAAGATCTTGCATATTTGATACTTTATAATGATCCTCCCTTGCCTTGACAGTTTACCAACCTTCTTCACCTTATTTAAATCCTTTTTTCTTGATGTCTTAGGCCTGCCAGGTAGCTTTCTAAAGGCTGGAGGTAAAATGGGCTCTTTCTCCCTTTGTCCAAACTTTTCGACCCCTCATAGTCTTTATTGAATATGCATAGGCCTTTAGATAGGTATCCTTGTGATACGAATGTGAAATGAAGGACTTAGGCTCTTTATCTATACTATGTATTGCACAGACTGTATGTTGACAAGGGATGCCCGTCCAATCCCATTCCCTACACGTACAAGTCTTCTTATCCAGCTGCACAGTGTGCCTATTACCAGTTATAAATGCTTGTGATCTTAAAACCTTCATCCTCATTGAACTCAACATATTATTTAGAAGCTAGTTCTTTATTTTTCTCTAATTTTTCTAATGCTCTTGGGGCAACATCTGAAATCCAACTTCGTGCAAATAACCTCTTCTTCCATATTCTATTCATAAATTGCTTTCTTATTTCATCCAACATTATAATGATAGGCTTACTTCTTGCTTCCAATATCCATTCATTATAAGTTTCAAACAAGTTATTGTTAACTACGTCACATTTGGATTCAGTTGTGAAAAAAGCCTTGCTCCAATCTCGAAGTGGATAATTTAACACATTTTCAACAATGTGCCATCTCTTAATTTTTTGAGTAATTCAATATTTGTTTTCAGCTAAGCCATATACGTTGATTTTTCACAAGCCCAAAATGCTTCCTTCTTTTCCTCACCTCTTAATTTATTGGCCCACGCAGCGTATATGTGACGTGCACACATTCTGTTATAAACACTTGACAATTTTGTTTCAATTGCAGCTTGCAATCCTATACATGAAATGTAAAGTGAGAAGTGTTATACATTCTATTGCATACAACATGTAATTAAATATAAAAGGAAAACTTCAGATTGGAAATATTAACTTCTGCATGTATGAAATTATTGTATAACCAATCCTATCGCCTAATGGTAGATCATACTTCAAACATCTCAAGAACCATGACCAATTAAACGTATTTTCCACTTGAACCACAGTCCATGCCAAAGGGAACATCTGATTATTCCCATCTCTTCCCACTGCACATAATAATTGGCCTTTACTTATTCCTTTAAGAAAACAACCATCAAGGCCTATTACCTTCCTGCATCCTTCCACCCAACCTTGCTTGCATGCTTTAAAACAGACATAAAATCCACTAAACATGTTAAGCTTCTCAGGATTTTCCTTACAAGACTTAACCACACAAGTACTTCCAGAATTTGTATGTTTAACCTCCTCCATATAATCATTTAAATCTGTAAATTGTTTCTTAAAATCACCCATTAATTCATTGAGTATCTTCCTTTTAGTATTTCTACAAGTTGACATACAAACTTTCAGTTTGCATTTAGTTCTACAGTATTCTCGAACCTCCTTAATCTTCATGCTAGGTTGATAATTTATCATAGGCTTCAATAGAATGGACAAGAAGTTGCTATTGCCATCTTATTATTATTGACTCTACCACAATTATGATGAGGGTAGTAGGTTTTAACAATAAAAGTGTTAGTGGCATTATCAATAGAACCAAACAATCTCCATGGACATTTCTGCTTACACTTTGCCCTAACTCTCTTTTTTTTTTTCATTTTTCACAAAACGTATTTTCAAACTCTTCATAATAGCATATTTTGCAATAGCAAAATGAAATTGTTGAACATTTTCAAATACCATGCCAATACAAAAAATAGGAATCCTAGCTTCAGCATTAAACTTGACCTTTAAGTTAGGTCTCCTAAGTGCTTCATCTGCACATTCTTCATCACTATCACTATAATAACTACCTAAATCATCACTCTTTATGTATTGGGAGCTAGCAGAATTTCTTTCATCGTCAGAATTCCCACCAATCTAACCATCTTCATCAACTTCTTATTCATCTAAGTTAACTTCTTTTACGGGAATTTCCTGTCTATTCTCATATATGCACTATTTTAAATGACCTCCTATTCATATCTTGCCTCATATTTTCTCTAGCTGCCTGTAACTCTTCCTTTTCATCATCCGTCAATAAGTTCACAGGAAATAGAAACTCATCAAAGGTTTGATGAGTTTCATCATCTACTCCCTCAAAAGGCTACACTATCATGCTCATTATTTCCTAAAGACTCTAAATTTGTACCACTTTTAGAGCATAAGTCTATAGATGGTGGTTCCTGATTCTGTTTTTCTGCTTCACCTAATATGACATCATTTTCTCCATGTTCAACATATATTACTAAATCATCACCCTCAACTAAATTGTTTGCTATAGAACATGTATTATGATCATTTTTTAGTAATTTAAATTTTGAACTAAACTCATACTGATAATATAACCCTCTAATGTTACTATAACCTACTTCTTTAATATATGCAAGTAAGTTCACGTATGAAAGGCAATCTAAGTCAAACAAATCATCTGCCACAGCCATTCGACCACCAACATAAGTCTCTCTATCAAACTTCCCTGCATGGTGTATTTTTAAAATGACAGTAATAGAATCCATTTTGCATAACAAAGAACCATAATTAATAGTTTGCAACAACATTAAGAAGATGTGTAGTATCTTGTCGTTATCTTTTTAATAAAAAATTCAAAAATGCAAGCTTTTAATTGTTATCAATGGTGAAAAGGTCCATTCATACCTAACCAGTGCTATGATAAAACACATATTAACATGGCCGCCACTCACGTTGTAACAATACTATTTAAAATTGAAGATAACGACATTATCTACATAGATCCAGAGCAAAAAGGACATATTTTAAAGTTGAAAAGTACCTGGTCCACCACTGGTATATGTGCTCCCCACTTTGTTGCTTTCAAAGTTGCACTTTGAATAAGAGAGTTTCTACTTTCAAATTAACCACTTTCAACTTAATTTCATAAAAGTATCGTTCATTGACTGTGAAGTGAGTAAAGCATTCCTTTTCAGAAGATAGATTTAGTTAAATTAGGGTTCAAATGATGCATTTGAGAAACAGAGAAAATGATTTTTGTTTCTTCACCTAACACACTTTAGCTCATTTAGGGTTAAAAAATTGTTATGTCTTTTTTACCCTTTTTTCCCTTATTTAAGCTTTTTCTCTCTCCTAATCAGCTTCATCTTCTTTTCTAGTCACATTGTTTTTATATATATCACGCGCACTAACAGAGTTTCTATATCAACCTCGTTATATCATTTAGATTTGTCCTTAATCAATAAGAAAATGAAAGTAAGAGGGCTTAATAAAACAAAATAAAAGTTGAGAGGCTTAATATAATAAATTAGCAAAGTTCAGGGGCTTCATAATTAGTTTATCCTAAAAAGATTAGTGAATACAGTTGTTCACATCTTAGCAATGGCAACAACTTGCATACATGGTCTTTCGTATTAGAGGCACAATCCTCCAACCTTTCTAATGTTCTTGTTTACATATATTAATAAAACCCAAATTTTATCTTACAAAAATAAAGAGTTACACTTATTACTATTGTATTTTCTTTTTTACCATAAATGAAATATTATCACCCATAAGTTGGATAAAGGAATACAATTCAATTTGTCCCCTAAATTTTTTGTCCATTATCAAATTAGCTATTTTGGACCTTTTTAGCTCAATTTAGCCACTAAACTTTACAATATACGTCAAATTGTCCCTAAATATTATAATCAGCTCCTTATTTTTGACAAATAGACAAAAGTTCACTATAATATCTCCCTAACATTTTACATAATTAACAAATAAGTTCTTATTTTAGTAAAAGAATTTTTATTAAAAAAAATTTAATTATAGAATTATATTTGATTCATTTATGACTTAAACAATCTAAAAATATAATAATATATTTAAATTAATATAAATTTAGTTATTCACCAATAATTTTTAGTAGTTTTGAAATATAAAACTTTTATTTATTTATAAATTCATTTTATTTTAAAAATTATACTTAATACTTAAGTTTATTTATAGTTTAGAAATAAAAATGTACAATTTTAATATGTATATTAATATTATATATAATTAGATTTTATAATTTTAATATTAAATTAATAAAAATACAATAATAAAATAAAATAAAATTTTTATAATAATAATAATAGCGATGATGATGATAAATTTTATTATTTTAGTTTTAGATTTGATTATAAGTTTATTACTTTATATTAAAATATAATGTATTATTAGATTTAATATTAAAATTAATGGAATATAATAAATTAATTAATTTTTATTTTTAAAAACACATTGTAATATCAAAGTAATAAACTTATAATAGTTCTAAAAATCACATCAAAATTACAAATTATAAAATTAATGGAATTTAAAACTAAAACTTAATATTATTATTGTCATGATGATGATGATTATTATTATTATTATTATTATTATTAAAGTTTTTAATTGTAGTTTATCATTATATTTTTATTACTTTAATATTAAGCAGTTAATATATTATTTCAATGTACATATGAAATTGTATTTTTATATTTTTAAATTATAAATAAATTTGAATGTCAAATATAATTTATAAAATAAAATTAATTTATATGTGAATAAAAGTTGTATGTTTCAAAAAAACTACATAATTTTGGTGAATAACTACATTAAAATAATATATTAGTTGATTTTAAATTTTACAAGTTATAAATAAATTGAACATAATTCTAAAATTAAAATTTTTAATTAAAAATTATTTTACTAAAACAAGGACTTATTTGTTAACTATTTAAAATATTAGAATTGTATTTATAATTTGTTAAGGGACTTATATCTATCTATCAAAAAATAAGGATCTGATTGTAATATTTAAGGGCAATTTGACATGTATTGATTTGTTTAGTGGCTAAATTAACTTAAAAAGGTCCAAAATGACTAATTTCATGGTGGGTGAAAAGTAGGGCTGAGCAAGACCCACTCGAATCCGAATTTCTGCTCCGATCCGACTCGATGTGCTGCTTTGGATCGGTTTCTGTGGTGCTGAGGTGTTTGGTTTGGGTGAAGTTCTGTGGGCAGGGTCGGATCAAGTGAATTTGGGGCATGAGGCAAGATTTTGGAGAAGTTAAGTAAAAGATAATATATATATATATATATATATATATATATATATATATATATATATATAATGATTCTCTGAAAAAAAAAATCTGTATTATATGTGGGGCCTAATAATTTTTTTGGGGCATAATTTGTATCCAAATAAATCTCTGAAAAATCTATATCTAAATTTTAAAAAAAAATCTGCCTTATTTCTGGGGGCCTAATCAGTTGAGATTTTTTTTTTCTGAAATGTTTTTAGATTTTTTTTTGAACAGAGCCTAATCAATTTTTTTTTTTTTTGAATTTGGATATAGATCTTATATATCTTGCGTATGAGAACATAGTAATGGAGAAGGTAATAGTCGAAATAGGATTTGTTTTGGCTAGAGCACCCAAATTCGCTATATATTTGGCACGGGTTTGCCGTAACACTAAAACTATGGCGAATGCATCTATTGTCATTAATGCATAAATAAAGATACCAATTAGTAGTGATTGAATTCCTTCTATGGTTCCACATGAGAACCTAGTACGAATGTAACCTACATGTCCAATTGAACTATGAGCTAGAGGTCTTTTACTTTCGTTTGGACCATGGCGGCCAATGATCCTAAGATCACAGAAGCAATGCTGCAGAAAAAGAGGATTATATATATATATATATATATATATATATATATATATATGGGGCCTAATTTTTTTTTTTTTGGGGTCTGAGGCAGCTGCCTCAAGGCAGAACCGGCCCTGTCTGTAGGTATATTGGTATATATATATATATATGGGGCCTAATTTTTTTTTTTTTTGGGGTCTGAGGCAGCTGCCTCAAGGCAGAACCGGCCCTGTCTGTAGGGATATTGGGTTTCGATTGACGGGTCGGGGAGGTAATTTTTTCCCCGACCTGTCTAAATTTCAGAAATTAGGGCATTAAGTAAAATGACATCGTTTTAGAACTAGGGTTAGTATATATACATAAAACCCTAGTTCTCTTCATTTCACTCCCTTCTCTATTTCTTAACCACCTCTCATCCTCTATCCTCTCTCCTCAGTGTCTTCTCATCTATTCTCCCTCGAACCCTAATTTCTATCTTCAACCTTTAAGAAACTCTAGCAGCTCTCTTTAGTCCTTTGATCTTCACCTATCTCTCCTTAGTTCTCTCAATCTCGGTTCAGTCTCTTTTTATTTTCATTAAATCGCAGCGTCTTTTTTTAACAAATTGCCATCTCCATTGACGATCTGTTTATTATGGTAATCCATGGAAGATCTTACATGTTTGTGTTTTGGTTTTATTTTGCTTAAAAGTTTTAGTTGGTTATTTGAAAAAAAAAATAATTTTCCATATATAAATATAGTCTATATATTTATATAAATATGTAAAATTTATAGATCTGTGATCGATGTTATTTTCGTTGTTTTTATTTGTTGCAAATCTTTGATTTTCGAAAAAAAAATTTTGATCTGTGTAATTTTTGGTGTTCAATATATGTTATATTTATAGATCTTTGGTTTATGACATTTAATCTTGTTTTTATTTGTGAAAAACGTTAGGCTTGTGAAACTTTTTTTTAATTTTTTTAAAATACAACAAGTTTTTTGTTTTATATATGTTATATATATAGATCTATGTCATAGTTATAGATCTGTGCTTATTTTATATAGATCCGATTATAGATCTAACATGCATGTAAAAAAAAAAAATTTTGTCTCTACTTTATAGATCTCTAATTTATTTTGTTTAAATTGTTAATAAAATAATTTTTGTATTATTTTTTTTATCTGTGTCAAATTGAACGTATATTTTAAATTTTTTTTATAGATTTGACAAATTAAATTTTTTTATAGATCTCTAATTATTTTAAATTTAAAATTTTTTATAGATCTGTAATTATTTTTTATAGATGTCTAATTAAAATTTTTTTATAGATCTCTAATCTTATATTATTTTTAATCTATGTATTTTTTATAGATATCTAATTTAAATTTTTGTTAAATGTGTATTTTAATTAAAATACTTATGCAAATGTGTTTGTATTCTCATTTATAATAATGATTTGTGAATTTTTTTAAGAATTTAAATGATTTGTGAATTTTTTTAAGAATTCTTTGTTTGTTATGATCATGTTTGTGACTGTTTGTAAAATACAATTTCTTTCTGTGTTCTGTGTATGCATCTGTGACTGCTTCTAAAGTTTCTAGTGGTGGAAGCTTAAAGTTATAACACAAAAAAGGGGTGGAAGCATAAGCTTTACAAATTTGAGTTATAACTTTAGAACTTTCAAAAAAAAAAAAAGGGGTGGAAGCATTCACTGCGATCTGAGCGGAAGCGTTAGCAGCAAAATTAAGGTATAAATAAGTTCAATTTTTTTTTATTTGATATTTAATTGTACTTAAAAGCAACTGCCACCATCTGTGAACTGATTCTGTTCATTTTTTTCTTGAAATGTGTCATTCATGGAGATGGAGAATACTAGTGGCAATAATAATGCCAATGGTTCGAACCCTGAGGTGGTGGAAGCCCTAAATGCACCTGCTGGCGATCAGACTGGGATTCAGGCTCAACCTCAGGTTGCTACTAAAAAGCGAAAAGAGACTGAACCCAAATTTGCAGTCTGGCAGTATTTTGAGAGAATTAAGGACGAGTCTGGTGTTATCATCAAGGATAAATGTATATATTGTGCTTATGTTTACAATTGTCACTCTAAAAAGAATGGAACTTCTTTAAAAAGACCATGTTATGCATTGTTTGAAATTTTCTTATAGTAAAGATGTTAGACAGTCACTATTAATATTGAAACCTATTGGGGTGGAGGCATATGAAGATAAACACTATGCTTGCTTAGGCACTTGAAAATTTGATCAAGAGTCTATTAGAAATTCAGTTGCCAAATGGTAATTACTGATGAATTGCCATTTAAATTTGTTGAAGGGGGTGGGTTCAAGAACTTCATGTATACTGCATGTCCTCGCTTTAAGATACCCTCTAGGTGGACTATAAGTAGAGACTGTTATAATATTTTTGTTAATGAGAGGGTGAGGCTTAAAAATTTTATGAAGGTACGTTGTCAAAGAATCAACATCACTACTGATTCTTGGACATCCATTCAAAGAATAAATTATATGTGTATGACTGGTCACTTCATTGATGATACTTGGAATTTACACAAAAAGATAATCTCCTTTGTCCCTGTTATATCTCATAGGGTGGAATACATTACTAAGGCTTTAGAGAATAGTTTGATAGATTGGGGAATTAAAAATGTATTCTCAGTCACAGTGGATAATTCTTCCTCTAATGACGCTGCAGTTGGGTATTTTTTAAAAAAAATGTTAACTTGGGGGGCATCTTCTGTTAGATTGAGGTTCTTACATATGAGATGCATAGCTCACATCCTGAATTTTATTGTCAATGATGGGTTAAAAGAGGTTAATGTTTCTGTAAAAAAGTTAGAGAGGCTATTAGATACATTAGAAACTCTCCTGCTAGGTTGAAAAAATTTAAAGAAATTTCTGAGTTAATTGGGGTGGAGTCAAAATGCTCTCTGTCTCTTGATGTTTTACTAGGTGGAATCCCACCTACATAATGCTTAAAATGAATGTTTATTTGAGAAAACTTTTGACAGATGTGAGAAGACAGAATCTTCTTTCAGAGCTGATATGGGGGTGATATCCCTGATTTCCTTGACTGGCAGTATGTTAGTCAAATGGTTGATATGTTAAAGGTTTTCTATGATATAACAGCCAAGATTTCTGGTTATAATTATGTGACAGCAAATGCTTTCTTCTCTAAAATTTCTAATTTGAATTGCATGATTAATGATTTAATCATCTTCTGATCTGTCTGTTTATAATATGGGCATCAACATGAAACAAAAATTTGACAAATATTGGGGACATCAAGAGAAAATGAACTCTCTTATCTTTATTTCTACAATCATTGATCCTCAATATAAACTGGAGTTTATTGAATTTTCTTTTAATCAAATGTATGGTGAAGGGGTGGGAAGCAAGTTGTTCATTAACACGAAGTTTGATATGCAACTGTTATTTATGATTATTTGTCAACTTAAGTATCTTTTACTGCCTCTGAGTCTGTTTTTGGTAGTCAGTCAATCCAGACTACTCAGTCTATTTCTGAAACTCAACTACCACCTTCTGGAAATACAATGTCTTTAATGAAAGCCAGATTCAAGAAGCATAAACAGGAATATGGAATGGGTGGAAGTAAAAGATCATAAATTAATATTTATCTTAGTGAGGAAGTTATGGAAGATGAGGGGACTTTTGATATCCTCAGATAGTGGAAGTTGAATTCTGAGAGGTTCCCAATTATGTCTCATATGGCTAGAGATGATCTAGCTGTTCCTATTTTAACTGTGGCTTCTGAGTCATGTTTCAGTACTAGAGGTCATGTTCTTAATGTTTTCCAGAGTTCATTAACTCCAAAAATAGTGGAAGCATCAATTTGTACAAAAGATTGGCTTAGAATGCCAAACCAGACAGTTGGGGTGGAAGAAACTTTAGAAGATTTGAAGTCGTTTGAAAAAGGTCCTGTTTTAAATTATTTCTCAATTTTGTTCTTTCTTTAAGTATATTTAATCACCTACTTTGTCAAATTCTAATTCTCTACTTGTTTTGCAGATCTTGAACCAATGGGCAGTGGCCCCTTTTTTAGCTTAGTTAATTAGCTCGCTACAAATTTATTGAATTATCTCTTCTTATTTGTCTGCATTTGTGCCATTTTTATTGCTTGCCTCCTTTTTATTATGTTGTGACCAACTTGATGTGCCTTAATTATTTGCCTAATCCTTTGAGGTGCCTGTGTTGATGTTGTAGTAGCTCTGGTTGTGTTTGAACATATTAAACTGAGGTAATGATGATGCTTCCACCCTTAGGATAATAATAGATTCAAAGAATGCATTTTTAAGTTTCTGTGGTGGCTTTTTTTTTTAGTTTAGCTATCAGAAATGTCTCTGCATTCTTGATGTTGAAAATGCTCTATTATGAGCCTCTTTAATGTGTTTTTGGCAGTGATGATGCTCCCACCCCTCAATGTTTTTTGATATATATTAGAATGGTCTACTCTATTTCACTAGGTGGCTTTTTTCTTTGCTGTCAGAAAATGGAGCTCTATTTTAAATATGATATGAAAACAAGCATCGTGAGCCTACTCTTTTCCTGCTGCTTCTTTTATTTTCATTAAGTAACCAGTTTCTAGTTTGTTGTAATTGAAATTGTGCTTGCTGTTTGCAAATGAACTTTACAGGTGAATTACAAACATATGAATCTATTGTAATTGGATTTTTTGGATTTATGTAGTCTATTTTTTGGTGCTTTTGGGATAGATTGCTACATATGCAAATTTTTTGTACTAGGGTGTATAGCAGATTCCTAAGCCTGCATCTTAATCTGCTTTATTTTTTGTATGTAAAATGCTGAGCTTCCATTCTTTTGTAATTAAAACTAACTATTTTTTTGTATCTAAGTTTTAGTATACAACAAATGTATTTTTGGACAGTGTAAATTCATGGGCTTGGTCCAAAAATATTAATGAAATCAGTATATAAATTTAATTTTTTTATTTATGTAACCCAAAAAAAGGCCCAACCTATCCGAGCTCAACCCGAGTTTTGAACCGACCCAACCCGACTTTATTCGACTTCCAAAAAGTTGGTTTTTCCTCTTATTCGAATCGGTTCAGGCTTGTGATTGCTCTTTCGAAAGCTGATCGGTTTGAGTCCTTTATCGATCCGACCCGACCGATGCTCACTCTTAGTGAAAAGTGCAAAGGGATAAACTTGTATTTTCATCATTTGTTTTGTCTTTTTCTACAAATGTCTTGTTTGTCTCTTACTTGAAATTCTATCTTCAGTATACAAATTTATTTTAAGGGTGAATTACATTTTTCCCTAAGATTTGATGTAATTCGCACTTTCCTCCTTATTTAGAAATAGAAATTTTTCCCTCAGTTCTCATTTTATCAACACTTTAGTTTTTTCGATAGGATTTCGGTGAATCTCTTTTATGAAAAAATATTTAAATCCCTTTATTATGTAAAGACAAAAAAATTTAGTTCCTTTATTTTATACAAAATATATAGTTTAATTCTCTATTTTAATAAAATGAAAAAAATTAATTTTTTAATTTTAATTTTTTAAAAGTAGCCAATTTTTCAACATTTACACATGCTTCTATCAATACCTTATGTTTAAGAATCAAGTTATAATTTAATTAATTTAATCTGCTTGATTTTCACTTTAAAAATCAAGTTATTCATTTTTTAATATTTGCTTTCTACAATTGTAATTTTTTTAAAAATTACTAAAAATAAAAATTAATTAAATTAAGTGAAAAAATGAATATAAAATAAAATTGATGAAAATTTTTAATTAAATTTTTTATTTAATAGGTGTTAAAATTTTAACTGAAATTGATTTTTTATTTAGTATATTAATAGATATATTTATAGGTGTTAAAAGTTTAATTGAAATTGAAATTTTAAATTTAAAGCAATTAAATATTTGGGAGACTAAAGTGTTTTATAATATTTAAATAGAGGGAATAAATTATTTTATCTTTATAAAATAGAGGGATCTAAATTTTTTTAATATAAAAGATTTGCCGGAACCCTATTGAAAGGACTAAAGTATTAATAAAATGAAAACTAGGGGATAAAAGAATTTATTTTCAAACAAGAGAGGGAACATGTGAATTAGGTCAAATTTCATGGGAAAATATAATTTGCTCTTATTTTAATTAAAAAAAAGTGTGTGGATGTCTCAAAATTTTTTTTGAAATTTATTTCTAATAGAAATATATTCTTTAAAAAGATAATTCATGTGAAGATAATTCGGACTCAAATATTTTAAAATTTTAGTTCTAGTCCGTTTGATAAAATTCAATTCCATATAATTTTATAAATTTTTGAATGTGATTCTAATTATGTGAAATTAAATATAAACAATTCAAATTGAATAAAATATGTGCAATTTAGAAATTTAAATTTTATGAAATTATGTAGTTACTAAAAAAAATGTCCGTATTTAGTTTTTTTTCCATCTACTTTACTTATTCCTTTCTCTCACCTTCCAGCTTTTATATTTTCCTCTCTCAACTTTTTTTTTTAAAATTTCTTATCAATAGAGTATCTTTTATTTTTAAAGATTTTCTCATTATTAAAGAATATTTTAGTAATAGTTAGATCATAAATTCTATCTTGAATTTGAACCAAACATAAAAGAAAAAAATTCATTCCAAATAAATTTTTTAAAATTTATTTACAAATAAATTTTATTTTTCTCATAAATTTGAACCAAATAATATGTTGATTTAGAAAATAAAAAATTATTTTTTCAATGTGAACTACCGGTATCCAAAGTCCATTGCACTCTAATTAATCCGGTTCGACCCGGGTAGGATCACAAGAACGGCAAAGGTCTCCCAACAACTATTTAACGTGAATGCATACGCTAGAACTCGAACCCGAGATCTAGCTTAAGCGAGAACAACTCTCTATCAGCTGATCCCAGTCATTATTGGTAGAAAATAAAAAATTGTTATTGCAATAATCTAATGACTTCAAATGATATTTACATAGCGTTTTTTAGTTATTCAATGTTTTTTTTTTTACTTTTTTAATTTTAATGTTTTCAAAGAAATAAAATATCCTATACTTTTTTAAATTTCAGATATCACCATGGTTATCATAAATTTCTCACCAAACAATTTTTATATTAACCCTAATAAAATTAATGTGATCATTCATACTAAATTATTTTGCAACACTAAAATGAAATCAAATTATCAAAAAATAAACTATTAATTCCAATAGTAGTAAATAAGAAATAACTTGTCCCATTTGATGACTGTAAGAAAGATGCATAATACTTGTACTATTATTTCGTAGCAAGAAAATGTTTGTACAATTATTTTACAGCAAGAATTACAAGAAATTATTTATTTCATTTACTATTTGTCAAAATACTAAAAACCACCCACTAATTGATCATTTGTTCTTCCACTAGATTTTACTCCT
>CATIWK010279917.1:0-11273 GCA_949634005.1 Mallotus japonicus
AAAAAAACTGATGAAGAAATAACTCTTCATTTAACTTTATATGCATGGTGTTGTTTATAACATGGTCTAAACAAATTGATGTAACAGTAATCTTGGAATAATTGTAAGATTCAATGGAAAAATAATGGTTACTATGGTGAACCAATATTCAACATATAATGCAACTATCCACTTAATTATTACTCTCTCCGTCCCATAATATTTAGCAAAGTTGTTTCTACACATATTAAGAAAATTAGTTAACTATAGTTATTTTGTGTACTTTTACCATTTTGTTATTAAAATACCCTAATTAATACTTTTTATTTTATCAAGTGTGAAACATTCTACAAGATAATGCTTATTTAATGTTATTGATAAGATCACAACTCATAATAAAATCAAATATCTTATTAATTTGAAAAAATACCACCAATATTTAATAAAAAATAATTTGCATTAGTATTTAGAAATTAAACGTCACTATTATATAAAAAAAATTGAAAATACCATCAAAAAAAATTTTACACTAGTATTTGACAAAGAAGTGGCAGTACTTTAAGAAAATATATAAAAATTTCGCCAAAATAAGGAAATTAGGTCTAATCTTAGCCACCAATATTAACTTGATTATTTTTCTGATTTCATATTTGGGGTGTTGAGAGATTTGGAGTTTTGATTTTTCATGCTTTAACTTTAAAGAAGAGTAGATTGATAGTTATACAAAAATAGCAATAACAAGAGTAATATATTCAAATAAAATAGTATGGAAACTTCAACATATTTATTAAACATATAAATTTAAGTGGTATTATTAATGTAATTAATAAGGGTGTTATAGACATTTGTTTAATCAACTTCCATCCTAAAATGGAAAGTGGATAAAATTTTGGGATATCTCTAAAAGGAAATTTTACCAAATATTATGGGACGGAGGAAGTATTTTTTTTTTTTTTTTTGGTCGGCGAGAAGGAGGGGAGGAGGATTTGGACCTCCACCTCAAAGGGCGCCAACCCCATGGTTAGAACAAACCAATCCTAGACGGATTGACTTCAACCTTTTTTTTAGCACCCCTAAGACTTAAACTCATGACCTTAAAAATCATAAACCCTTTTATTTGCCAACTCAAGTAGGAAAAAGAAGGTATCCACTTAATTATAGTTTCCTATGTTCTATATAAACGTGCCGATGAGGCCTTAGTATCAGGCTAAAGAAGAGGCAACCAAGGACCTTAGGTCCTGGGTTCAAATCTTGGCCATGTCAAGGGGTAACCCTTGGCCGCTCCCAAGGATAAAAAAAAAATATTTCAGGTTTCTCCCTCCCCGCTAACAACTAGCTATTAACAATCGTGATCCGATTGTGATACTAATAACACAACACCAACCAAAATATATATATATATATATATATATATAAACTGAGTTGTGGGGCCATGCTACCAAGGAGAGTACTACCATCTGACACTGTAAATAATGTTACTGATCAGCAAGTGTTAAAGTGTTAGTGGCTTGAGATGGAGATCAAACCACCCATTAAATTCCAAGGAATTTGATACCATCTACCTCTCTAAACACATACAAGCTTTTTTTTTTTTTTTTTTGGAAATGAAACACATACAAGCTCATGCCCGAAAAAAAAATCGATATCTTGCTATTTGCACTCTAGCTATTAAATGAGTGAGAAACATGAGGATGAGCCCAAAGGCACTGACAAGTTGGCTTTTCTTAAGCCTAGATTTGCAAGCTGCAAAGTGCCACTCAGTAATTATTGATGCCTTTACACCTTATGCCAAACCCTTCCAAGTACGGCCTCACATCATCCACTTATGCAATGTCTCAACTCCGAATGCCCAGATGCCTAATGTATGTATCTTATGGAAAAGTTGAACACATGATGGACAACCATACAGAAGCAGACTCCTGCTGCTATGCCGAAGAGAAATCTCATTGCAAAGAGCGTTAATCCATTCCAAACACTTCATTCGATTATTTCCAGGGGAAAAAAAAACAATGTATATGTGAAATGCTTCCAATGATTGTGAAGGCTATTTTGAGGCAAAAAAATTATTTCAGAAAATAAATAAAAGAACAATGTATTAAGAGCACAAATGTAAGTTTGATCTTCTGCCAACAAACATCTTGATTTTACAATCCATATCTCGTCCATCGATATCACCAACAAAATCTTTGAGGCTACTTCTTTCAGTAGGATGTATATAAACACCAACCTCATCAAAACTCTAGCCTTAAGTATGCTAGCGCACTGACATATATGCATATATAGCTCAATTTGCAGCCAGCATCATCATACATTCTCAAGGTCAATAAATTTCATCACTTCAGTTCCATAAGAAACTGTAACTTTTGATCGCAAAAAGAGCTCATTCAGACCATGTACTGCTGTCGGCCAATGGGACAAAAAGGCTTTTGGTACATTTCATAACCACTTCCTCCAACTGGCTGATCTTCTATCACCAGATAACAACCTGGGAAGGCTTAGTAGACTATTAACGCGTGTAACGCCTTCTAAGGCTGACCATTCCTCATCCTCTGCAGTAGAGATGCACTCAGCTAGGCTCCTCTTTGATTGGCTGTGGCTTTTCAAAGAAAGCTTTTCCTCTGTCAACTCAGCAACAGGTACAATCTCAGAGTCTCGTATGGTATCTGAATGACTAAGAACATATGGAAGAGAATTATCATGGCTTTCTAATTCCCCAGCACTTCCATCAGATTTCACCACACTCTCTAGTGACTCCCCAGAAATCATTTTCTTCTCCAGTTCTTCCACCTCCCCATTTGCTTCACATACATGTTCAAGAAAGAGGCACACAACAGCACAATCATCATTCTTGGAGGTAGGATACTTAAGTCTCCATGCTCGAACTGCACAATCTACAAGAGCTCTGGCTGCTGTCGCACGCCCTGGGGCTTTGGCCACAACATCAACAGCTTCCTTATTTGATAGGACATCCCAAATCTGTGTCATCCAAATTTAAATTTAACAAACATTAAAAAGTAGGAAAACACTTCATGCAGGTCTGGTGTCTCTATCCAACACCTGAATAAGCACAAAGATTTAACATTATAGTCAATAAAAAGAGCTTCAAAACAGCATAATATGAAATGGAAAGATCAGAAGTATGGATTGCATGAAAGAAAGCAAAGCATATCACGTAATAACAATCTAACTAAAAAAAATGGTCTACAGTACAAGAATATTTTTTCCAGTTCAATTTAAAGTGAAATAAAGGAATAATACCCCATCAGTAGCAAGAATAATGAATTCATCCCTCTTGGTAAGACGGCGATAATAGACATCTGGAACAGAAATTAAACCAAAATCCTTAAGACAGAAGTCTCCAAAAGCTCTAGCCATTGCTAAGCCAGGAGAGTCATTATTAGGCAACCATACACGTGCAACCTCCGGTTCATCCTTCAGTGCAAAGACCCTTCCTTTACATTGATGGATCCTGGCAGCTTCCCCTAGATATTAAAAGGATGAGAATTTCAAGCTCTATCAATGTAAAGCCAAGGTACATTTTCAAAATATTAGATTACAGAAAGGCTCTGTAGCTACAAATGCAAAGATGCAACATATGGATGTAAACGTGCATCCATATTGTGGAGTTACAGAGAAGTGTTGTGCTCACTTCTTCTGTTTGTGTGTGTTTGTGTTATGCATGTGAAAGAGAGAGAAGAGAGAAGAGAGAAACTTGGCAGATCAGGCTTCAAGTCTACAGTCAGTTGTTCGGCATGCAAAGAATCATCATCATTTCTGGTTGCTAGAACTGCTCTAGAGTCACCCAGATTTCCAATTATAAGATCCTGGCCCTGAAAAACATGTTAATTACGAAGAATTATGTTTTCAAGGTTCTCTCCTATGAAAAGAAAAATCATTTCAGGAAATCTACATGCATAACACAACATGTTTGTCAATAGTAAGTAAAACAACGGTTAAACAAATTCATTAAAATAAAAACAGTAAATTTTATTTTTACACTCACAGAATATAACAAGAATGAGGTTTTTATCACACAACTAGAAGGTTAAACCCATGTTATTGTTTTCCCTTGGCAGCAATCAGCTTCTCTTTGATCTTCTAGGCTTTTCACATTTTATACGAATGTGATAAAACCATCAAGTGAAATGGACCACCATAAAACTAAAATACATGCAATGTACATCACCAAAATCTATTGCTAGCATGATAAAAGAGCTTTTTGGCACCTATAGCTCCAAAGCTAGGCATATGCCCATGACAGCACCTCAAGGATGCTGAGTATGTCTTGCTCTTGGCTTCAGGCTAAAGCCCAATACACTCTTAGTGCACAGCTCGTGCAGGAGCCACATTTTAGGTGCATTTCTAACATCAGCAAGGCATCAAGGTTAAATAGAATTCAGCACAATTGAAATGATGGCAGCAAGGTTTTTACCAGGTTTGCTGCTGGAAAAAGCTCTGCAGCAGGTAGGGCTCAACATTTATTGAGCTATTCAATCAGGCAAGCAAGATCTCTATTCAAAGGCCATCTTACTGCTATATGCAGCTTTTGCATGTGAAGCATGGAAAATGTGGATGACAACACCATATGCATTCTTATACAGTCATAGTGTAGGAATGACACACAAGCTGAAATGAACTCTTGAAGGAAAATCAAGTATTAAATTTCCTGTTTATTTTGAGCTTTTTACGCTGGGGTTATTTTCTTACAATATATTTGGAAGTTCATGAAGGAAGGGCAAGGTAGGACTGCAGGGAAATGAAAGGAATGAAAAAAAAAAAAAAAAAGGGAATGATAAGAAAAGGAGGCAAAGAACCTTCTCTTTAGTTAGAGGGGAAAAGAAGGGAGGAGAGAAGGGGAAGAAAGTTGTTACAAGAATAACATGTTTTCAGAAGGTGAAAGATCGTGTTCCTCTAGCCTACCAAATCCCCTAGTTTGGGGGTGTGAGTTTTCAAGCATTAGGAAGGAAGGGACATAATTCAGAAACTTTCAATTCTGCCCCTCTTCCTTGAGCAGCATAACTTGCAGTATCCTTCCTTCACTTTTCATATTTCTTCTGCGTACGTAGGAGACTTAGAATGAATAAGAGGTTTGGTCCGGGACTCTTTATTAATTTTCCATGTAGGAGTCTTAGAAATTTAGCCACAGAAGCTAGACAAACATTGCATGTCATACTGTATCACAAGCAAAAATAGGTGGAAGAAAATCCCTTTTTATCTTTTACTCCAACCCAGGTCAATGAATCTGCTACTTGATCAATCTAATAGTTTTCATATTACAATAAGAGGAAGAATTGTTCCAAGCAAAAGCCATTAATTATGAGCTAAGATACTCGGCGTATAATCATTTATTCACTTGTTAAATTTGCATCTATATGCTATATTGGTGATATAAGTTTTGTATTCAATAATACCAGAAAAGTATTATTGCATAGATGTAGAGAATTTGATGCAAATAAACTAAAGAGTTCGGTCTAAGTAATTGACAAGACAATTGTTCTAACTTATGAGGCTTGGTTGACTTTATCACTTGAATACAGCATTCAAAGAGGCTTGAACTTAAATCCAACAGAATCCTACCAACCAGTGACCACAAAAATAGGTTTATAGCTCTTATCTACATACATATTGACTTTTAATGTCTTCCAAAACTTCCAGATGTAGCTTAAGTAATCAGCTCATCTGGGTTACCTCTATATTTATTGGTCAAACTCATTTGATCAACTTCTAGGTCAATGATGGATAATCAAGCTTGGGTTGAGTAACTTTGTAACCATATTTAACTAACCTAATTGATTGCCATTTCTACTCGAAGCCTAACAACTTCGGTTGAAACAGAAAAAGTGAAAAATAATAAATATGCACCTCAGTGCCTATTTCAAATAGACAACATAAAGCTTAGAGTTGATAGAAAAAAATCATCTGTTGATTTCACCCATCATGATGGTATTTCCAGGAAATTCTTAACTGCACGATTTGATGGATGATGCTATAATTTGAAACCATCCAGCATAAGGACATGCAAATGTATGAGAGAGAAGAGAACATCTTTCTAATTTGGCAATTTTAAGAGAACATCTTCTTTCTAATTTGGCAATTTTTCTTTTCTTTCTTTCTTTTTTCTCTTAGAACAGATATCCTTTGTGAGATGGCTAGCCAGAAGTGGCACTCAGGGATCTGTTTCCAGACTAGGAAGGCAAATAAAATTTTCATGAGCAAGGTTTCAGATGACTCAATTCATTCCTCGTATCGTTGTCTCTCAAAGTAGCTGACTAAGATATCTTGGAAGATGAAAAAACATCACCACAACATATAGTTCTGCTCTAGGCCCATAAAAAAAATTTAAAAAAAGAAGCTTCAAACTGGCCTCCATCCTTAATATGGCAAAATGCAAACTATTGAAGGTGAACCAAAATAGTACAGAAAAGAGCCACTCCAAGCTCTTAGAGCCCATCATCTATGATTAGCTATGTGAGCAATGAATCCACTCCAAGCTAAGGTAGTATACTGCCTCAATCTACCATTGCTGTGTATTTATCAAGGATTAAAAAAAAAAAAAAGTCTGGCAACCTAATTTTGGTCTTCATATTACAAAGCCATAAAAGAAAAGAACAGATATTTTTGCAGCAAAAACAAGTTACCTGCTTTATCAAAGTTACAGCTGTTGTTCCACTGCAGAAGCAATCAATTGTTGGATGCAATTTTAATTCTTTATCCATCATCCTGAAAGCCTTCAGGATAGAATTTTTAAGAGGCATATACATCTCAGGTAATTTTTCATTTTGCTCATTCTCTAAAGATTCATGTGACTCATCATCCACACTTGCAGATGCAGTTTCTTCAGAATTTGTGCTTCCAGGAATGTTTCCGGTCTTATGGAGACTTGTCTGTTCATCATTGGAAGCATCTTTCCACTGTGTACAGAGCATGAGTGGAAGCGATTCCCGGACTTTCTTGACAACCATGTGACCATAAGGACCATGACCATCAAAAACCCCACAAAAAACAGTATCGCTTCTTGAGTCGAAATTCTATTGGAGAAACCATGTAATCTTATCATACATAAATGCCACAGAGAGGGGACAAACAAGAATTGATGCTAATTATAAAATTTTCAGGTTGAGAATTGACCTCGGCAACGAATTAGAACATGTAGCAATACAAAAGCCACTTTTACAGAAAAAAATAAGGGACTCAAAAGCTAGATTGGGATAGATTATCCAAAAAAAAAAAAGAAAACATAAATAACAGTCAAGGACCAAATAAGAGAGTCCTACAACTGAGAATTCAGCAATATTGCAGGGCATATCCATGCTTCTTGCCTTCATTATAATAAGCTGAACAGATTAAACTTCCACAACATCTATTTTTAAATATGCAGAATGAGTGATTGAATGCATGGCTTACACATATGCTGGTTGCATGTGAAATGCACCCTATTTCAAGCTATTACTATAATATGTTCTTTGAGAATGGATTGAAACAACTAAAGCCCCCCTTATTACTTGAGCAAAAAGAACGCTGTTCCCAGCTTCAACTATTTTTCTCCAGGCTTTTCCCTATGTCTTCTCTTTTCTCCTCTTCTTTCTCTCACTTTCTTTTGTTTCATCCACTGTAAAAGCATAACCCAAACAACCTATTCTGTATGTTTACATTTCCAATCTGCAACCTTGTTTTCATTATCCATGCACCATGGTGGGAATTGTGTACTTCTAGAAAGTAAAATAATAAGTATGACCTGTAATAGAAGAAAGACGTAAGTACTAAATGTTCTTTTCCTGAAGAAGTATTGTTTATTGTCTCTCTACATTGATTAACCCTGAACAGTTATAGGATGCACTTAACTTCTTTATGCACTGAGAGAACATAACCATCATAATATGTACACCATAACTGTTTTTAATTGGATAATTCACAGGTGACCTCAGATCAGGTTTCAACTAAATCTAATGCCCAAAACCTGAAAGTGAAAGATGGCTAAAAAGCAGTAAAACTGCATTTGATGTGTCACACTTAAAGTAGGCTGGAAATAAGGGGACACCCTTGAGTGTCAAATCTAAGCTTGTTTCGAACACAATGGAAAACACTACAGAAGTGATACAAAAAGATGATTGATGACAGGTACTAAACTAGCAAGATTGCTTTTTTTTTTTTTTTTAAATTATTTTGAGGTCATGAAATGACAATACAACCGAGCATTCAGCAAAATTAGTTAAAAAAAATAGGCCATATATATCAGTTTCACAAGTTATAACTCAACTTCTCAGGCAAATACCATGTCTCCAATGGGGGCATAAGTCTAGTGCAGCATGATCAACTATTAAAGCCAATTTAGATGCTAAACAGAACCTAAAATGAACTAACCAAATTTGGAGGATACAGAATAAAATAAAGTTACCAACCTCCCAAACAAGCATAGCATCTTGATTAGTGCCTTTCTTTCCCTGCTGGGTATACAAGCAGGCATTCGCGGATGAACCATTCATGGACATCTTACCAGGAATGTGACTTAACAAACTTTCAGCATCACCATGACCACCACCACGACCACCACCACCTCCTCTTCCTGCTGATTTCTTCTTATTCCATCTATGCCTCTTAGGAGAAGCTTTCGATGTAGCACTAGTTTGCTCCACTTCACCACCCTCATCTCTCCTTTCTCTAGAGAAGCAAGATCCCATTTTTTTTTTTTTTTCAAAAAAAAGAATATAACTTTCCCAACTTCTCTCAACTATCAAAAATGCCAAACCACAAATCTATTTAAATTAAACAACTAAAAAAAATCACAACCCAAGTAAAGATACACTATGACCTCCATATCCACAGTTGTGTATTTGGATCAAAAGATGATAAGCAAATAAAAAAGGAAATAATAATTAAGGTGATAAAGACCAGAAATCCATCTGGGTCCATTCAAAACAAGAAGATCAAAGGGATTAGCTGATTCACCACTGTTGATTCATCATTGTTGAGGTACAAAACAAGTTGGGATATAAACAATCATCAGTAACATAAAAACAACAGTACCCTTTTAGCTTTAGCTTTAGCTTTTACCATGTTAGAAACCTTATAAACTTCGGGAAAGAGAGAGAGTGTGTGGGGGTGACAGAGGAACAAGGAAGGAGGAGGAGACCACAAAGGCACAAATGACCAGACAGATATTAGGTAAGAATTATAATGTCATAACAATATCCATATTTTTTTTGGTCAAAAGAAAATAAAACAATATTCAAATTATTATTATTATTATCATTATTATTATTATTATTAAAACAATAAATTTGTAAAATTTGAAATTTAAGTTCTTGACAATTTTGTATCACGTTCACATAATGAATAAATTAAATTAGTAACGATTTTTCTGTTTTTATTAATTACAATTTATAGGTAAAGGTTTGAGTAAATTTTTTGAATTTAAGTACTGCTATTTAATTTAATATTTTTATTTCAAGTTTATTTCTATTTTGATTTAAATTTATTGTACTTTTGATATTGTATTAAATTTAATCAGATGTTATTTTTATGATTAGGTATTTTAAAAAACAAAAATTAATGGAAAATATTAGGAGTGAAATAAAACAAATTATACTCTAAATTCGTAATTTTTATAATAATAAACTAAATATATATGAAAATGTATTAAAATAGTACTGATATACTTCACATATATATATATATATATATATATGTTGAGCTTTTTTTAAAATTTAATAAATATTTCTTTTCATAATTTAGGATGCACTCCTAAAAATATATGTATTAAATTATTAAGATTCATAATATTTTTTTGTAAAAAAAATATTAAAATTTTATTTTAAAATATACATGTTCTATTTTATTTAAAACATTACTCTTTCTTTTCATGAAAAAATATGTCTTTTATTCTAATTAAAACATCTCTTTTTTCAACTATTTTTATTTTTTATTTTATTTATTCAATTATTACTACTATACATATTAAAATTATTTATATCTACTCTTAATAAAAATAATAAAATAAAATTATTGTAATAATTTTTTAAGTTATCATTTTTATATTTTAATTAAATTGTAGTTTTAATTTATTAAGATTATTAAAATTATTTAATTAATTATTTTAAAATATATATATTATTTATAGTCCGCGCGCTTGAACTCACGACTAGTAGATATTAAATGTTGGCTCTAAAGTTATTAATTCCAAAATTGGACAAGTGTTCCTTTTTATAATTCAAGTGTTCCTTTTTAGATTCGCCTCTAAAAGTTTATGTGTTAAGTTATTAAAATTCACAATATTTTTCTATAAAAAAAAAATTATTTTAGAATACACATGTTGTATTCTATATAAAATATTTTAATTTTATTACATCTAAAATAATATTCTTTTTTCCAACAAAAAATTATATTTTTTGTTCTAATTAAAACATCATTTTTAACTATTTTCTATTTTTTATTTTATTTATTCAATATATATATATATATATATATAGTCTTAAAAAAAATAAAATTATTACAATAAATTTTTAAGGTTTTATGATTTTATATTTAATTAAATTATTGTTTTAATTTATTAAAATTATTTAATAAATTATTTTAAAATATATATTATTTACCATTTGCACAAAACACAAATTCACAACTAATTTTTTATTAAATTGTCACTACAATTATTACTATTGTTGAGTTGAAATAGCAGTTTCAGATAAAATTTCTCTATTATTTCTTTCAAATTTTATTGCTTCAGTGTTTTTACAAAAAGGTTTTCTACAGACATGGTCTTCCTTTTTCTTCATGGTGTCTCAATAATTTATATCACTAAATTAACTAATAATAACAATAACTTTAAAAAGAGAAAGAGAGTTGACAACTTGACAGTTTTTGTTTTTTTCTATTATTTAATTATGAAAGGGGGATTCTTGCCTTTCAATTTTTATGTTTTATTAATTGCATTATTATTAAATTCATAATTAAGAATTTTTTACTTATGATATGTATACATTTTAACTTATGTAATAAATTATTAAAATGAGTGATATAGACTTATTAATTGTTAAATAATTAGAGTACAAGTTAATTAGTTATTTCATTAATATTAATTTAATGATTAAGAATTTTTTACTTATGATAGGTATGTATTTTTACTTATATAATAAATTATAAAATAAGTAACATAGGTTTATTGATATTAGATAATTAGAATGCAAGTTAATTAGTTATTACTAAAATGTAAAATAGTTAAAATATGTATTAGAATGTAAGGTTTTGAATAAAATTTTTGAAAATAATGGAAAAATTTAACGAGGATGAAACTGTGAAAT
>CATIWK010279996.1:0-11638 GCA_949634005.1 Mallotus japonicus
TTGGATAACATTTGCCATATTTGGGTCAGTCCCATGTGAATCCTTGAATGGATGAAGCAATTTTTTTATTTATTGTTTTTTGGCTAACTACATCTTGTGTGCTGATAAATATCTAGGTCCACACAAGATCCAGGGAATCGGTGCTGGCTTTATCCCTGGAGTTTTGGATGTTGACCTACTTGATGAAGTTGTTCAAGTAAGCCTATCATTCTTATTAGGATTGTTTCAGTCAACATATGAAATTCTAAGGTTCTTTGTTTGGGCAAAAGTTTTGCCATCTTTTTCTATTCCCTGTTTTAACGCATGGAATTATACAATGAGAAAGCATAATATTGTGGACCATAAACAGATAAAGTTTGCATAATTCAGTGTTCTACACTTACAGCTGTTCTTTTGTTGTTCAAAAAGTAAGTTTTGATTGTCCATATGGCTACCCACAATCTCTGTTTTGAATTCAGAAGAAGCAAAAGACAATTATCATTCAAGTCTACTCCTATTTCGTTTTATTTTTAATTTGTCTTCAAGGAAATAGGATATTTTGTTTTCATCTATGCATTTATTGGCAGATAAACTAAATATGTCATTGGGATGTGACAATTTGTATACATATGTATATCACTTTTCAGATATCAAGTGAAGAAGCAATTGAAACTGCTAAGCTTCTTGCATTGAAAGAAGGGCTGCTGGTAAGCTGACACTAATTAGTGTTCCAATAAGAATCACTATCCATTTATCACTCTCCTATTATCTTGCCTTAACATTTTGGATAGTGTTACCATGTTGACAACTTGTTGATGATTTGTATTGCAGGTAGGGATATCTTCTGGGGCTGCTGCTGCTGCAGCAATTGAGATAGCAAAGAGACCTGAAAATGCTGGAAAACTCATTGTTGTAAGTTGAATTTGTTCTTTCTTTTGACATGGATATATCATTGTGTATCAAGCTTAATTTTATTGGATCAAATAAAATATGTGAAGCACAAGAAGAGCTTTTTTGTTTCAAAAATAGTACTTAATTTTGGTGGTTAGCTTATAACATCTCGGCATATTAATTGACCAATATAGCCACACACCGAACCTTGGACATCCTCAAGCAGTGGAAACTAAATGAGTCTAGAAGTTCAGTAACATAGGTGGTTTTATTGGTTCTAGTTTTACTTTATCAGTTAGTGAAAGACAAATGGAATTGTACATGTGCTGCCTTTTCACAATGCTTTTGTATTAGAGAAAGTTTGTGGCCTAACATTAGCAATTGGCCTTAGATGATAACTTACCATTTTCAAATCTTAAACAGGTGATCTTCCCAAGCTTTGGAGAGCGTTATCTATCATCTGTGCTTTTTGAATCTGTGAAGCGTGAAGCAGAAAGTATGGTTTTTGAGCCTTGAAGTAGAGAAAATGTGCCATGGACAGCGACATTGTGTGGATTTTCAATGATTTCCTTCTTCACAGTTTCCTGATAATACATGATGCAAATAATTAAGCTCTTTTCTGCTCTTGTTGTTGTAGTAAGGAAAGCTTGTAGTTCTGACTCAGAACTGTTTCTCAGTGTTATGAGATTTCAAAGTCAACTTTGTATTTAAGGGTTTGTTTGGTTTAAATGAATTGCATAAAATTTTATGCTATGTTTGGATGTAAAGGATTTGGGCATAGATTTGAATTTCAAATGAAATCTCCTGTTTGGGAACTACATAAATTTGTATACATGGAGATTTGAAACAAATCGACTCTCATTTAATAAGGATTTGAAATTCAAGATTTCAAATCAAATATTTGTATTCAAACACAATTTTATTAAACTCATGTAAGTATGTTTAGTTTAAAAACATAGTTTAAATGAAAACTCTTTAAAATTCATTTAGAATTCAATTTTTTAATTTTGTGGAAATGTTTGAAACTAAATTAATTCTTATTAATGAAGTATGTTTGGTATAAATGAATTTGGAATTTTCTATTTGGAATTCATTTGGAAATGAAATGAATTTTTTGGTGAAATTGAACCAAACAAAGTGCTAATTTCCTTTAAGCAATGCTGTTTCACCAAGTCCATTGAAGTATGAATAATTTGAAGATCAGAAATGTTTCTAGCATCAATTCTAACAAGAAGCTTACATCTCACATTTGAATATCATACAAGCGGATACCGCAGAATTTACATAATCCATGATAAACTTTCAATTTAATTATTGTAATTAAGGTGAGAAGAAAAGAATATAAGAGAGTAATAAAACGAACTCATATCTATTTACTGCTTAATTGCAATAAGCCAATTAAACAGGGAGCTCAAAGTTAAAATTCCTGTGATTTCATATAACAACATTTTCACTGAGCATATGCTTTTTATCGTTTCTTTCTGGGGTTTTCCTCAGTTAATAGGCAATACTCCAATGGTATACTCCAATGCAGCTCATATTGCAACCAAGCTACAGCCTGTAAATTCTAGTGCCAAAGACAGGTATATCTTAGTTTCTTTAATTCTTGTTTATTATCACTACTCTCTGTTTGCTCATCTCTGCACTCTGATCTTCTGTCTTAGAATTAATACAGGTAAAAGTTTGTTACATGCAGGACCACATGCGGTATGATCAAAGATGCAGACAAAAAGGGCCTGATAACACCAGCAAAAGGTTAAAATCCAATTATTTCTTGATCACTCTTCAACTAGTTATTAAAACTACTCAATGTTTTGATTTGAATCTACTGAAGAGTGTCCGCGCTGAGGCTACAACTGGTAGCACTAGCATTACATTGGTTTTTCATTACTGCTGCAGCTTCAAGTAGTCTTGAAAGAAGAATTGTTCTTTTAACTTCTGGGGCTGAATTCTACCTCACAGTTACAAATCCACTGAGGGGCTTTCTTGAGAAGTCCGAGGAGATACCAGCACAGACACCAAATGGTTACATTCGCATGCTAAGACAATTCGAAAAAATATTATAAATTTGCACTTCTGTTACATCATTTATAACATATATATACAGAAATTAACACTACGAGTTCCTGGTCTGTTTCCTTTTTTCAATCTGAGGAATCTGAATTTTTTTATGTGACTATTTGTTCAGCTGCCGATTTTTTGTGTGCTTCAACCTTCAAGTAATATTGGGTTGTTGTCACCTGTTTCTATAGTTGTGTCTCTTGGTTTGTTCTGATTTAGTGTAGCATCTTACAGCGGTAGCTTCATTTGTTTTTTCTCTTGCAGAGATTTCTACAAAATAATGGAGGGAAAGTGTGCAATAAAGAAAGATGTTACTGGAGTATACTTGTTTTATATATTTTCATGCACGATTACATTGTAATTACCACTTTAACTGTAGTCTTGAAAGCAACAGTAATCTTGCTCATTATGTTGAGCATTTTTGCAGTCAATAGGCAATACACCTATGGTGTATCTCATCAACATCTTGGAAGGTTGTGAAGCTCGAATTGCTGCCAAACTTGAATCCATGGAACCTTCCTTTAGCATCAAAGATAAGTAACTAAAGAACTTGCATTGTACAGATCTTCTACTTTACCTTGTACATATTTATGTTCCTCTTGCGAATTTGCTGATCTTCCCTTCTTTTTTTTCTTTTTCTTTTTGAATCTATGATATTTAGGCTTGCTTACAGTATGATCAAAGATGCAGAAGACAAGGGCCTGATTACACCAGGGAAGGTTGGTAATTAATACTGATGTTAGGACTATATACCTTTCATGAAGTATGGAAGATTGATTGCTATACAACTTTCACATTGATTCATCAAATTATCGTCCATTTCTATTGTACTAAAGAACAGCTGTTGTTTCTGGAGATCTGTTGGTCCGAAATCGGTTAAAGAGTGTCCTCATTGAGCTTACCAGCGGTAATACTGGGATTTCAATGGCATCCGTAGGAGCAGCAAAAGGTTACAATACTATTGTTGTGATGCGGACTTCAAAGACCATTGAAAGAAGAATTGTGCTCAGAGCTTTAGGAGCTGAGCTTCACCTGACAGATCCAGACAAGGGCTTTAAAGGTCTTCTTGATAAGGCCACAGAGATTCTCAACAGTACACCCAAAGGCTATATGCTTGATCAATTAGAAAACCCTGTCAATATAAAAGTGCTGTATATATATTATGCTGTGATATAGGGATCAGTATATAGAAAGAATTCAAATTGTTTTTATTTTTTTATTTTTTTATTTTTTTATGCAGGTTCATTATGAAACCACTGGCCAGAGATTTGGAAAGATTCAGGAGGTAAAGTTGATGTTTTGGTTGCTGGGATTGGGACTGGAAGGTGCAGTAACTGGTGCAGGGAAATATCTGAAGGAGAAAAACCCAGAAATTAAGGTATTATTTTTGGATTATGTTTTATGTGTTTGTGAGCTGTTTCTCCTTTTAAGGTGTAACTTTGTATTTTTTTTGTTGCATTTGGTTTATGGTGTTGAACCTGCAGAAAGTGCCATCTTGAATGGTGGCAGTTTCAAAATTTAGAATGATAGCATGAGTAAAGATTTTGCAAATACAACTGTTTGTGATTTTATGATCACTGATGACATGGGTACATTATTGCTTTCTGTGGGTGTGAAAGGCAAGCATATGATCGATGGACTAGTGCTGGCACTGTACCTCCTCTTCTGGATGTTGACTTGCTTGATGAAGTTCTTCAAGTAAGTACATATATATGTATATAATAGCCTGATAATTGTCATTTGGTTTTTTGGATAGGTTTGATGGTGTTCGATGTTTACATTTGTAAGGTTTCAAGCGAGGAAGCAATTGAAACTGCTAAACAACTGGCTGCAAAAGAAGGTTTATTGGTATGGTGACTGCTTACAACTAGACTAGTTATTATTGAGATTACTTAGTATTACCTGCATCACACAACACAACACAACAAAGGTGGGAATATCTTCTGGAGCTGTAACTGTTGCTGCTATAAGGTTGGCAAAGAAACCAGAAAATGCTGGAAAACTCATTGCAGTAAGTCTCATTTTCTAATCATATGTACTGTAGATATATAAAGCAGTTAATCCTAATATGCATATGCATATGCCCTGAGACTGAGATCAGATATCATATGCTTGGTGTGTGGCAGGTGGTTGTTCCCAGTGCAGGGCAGCGTCGTCTGTCAACAAAGTTTTTCGAGTCATTCAGGCATGAAGCAGAAACCATGAGCTTTGATTAGCATAATCAAACAACAGGATTGATTGTGATTGCTTAATTAATTAACATTGTACCATAAGCTCTGATTTGGGTCTGTTTCAGGATAAGGTGGTTATAAATGTAACTTGCTATTGTGATTTGTTGATAAAAATTTTCAAAGTCCTGCGGAATCCGTCTATAATGGAGTTTTCTCTCTGTTTTTGCTCTTTTGCTTCCGGCGATGTTTTCAACAACTCACAAATAACAATAAAAAAAAATAAAAACGAGTAAAAAAACGATCGTCCATCGCTTCAGAGTCGATACCGGCGCCGACGGAGGAACCTACGAACTATCAATTGCCTTTACAGGATCTTGACGTTTCAGATGGAGAGGGGATGGGACATCGACTGTTCGGTTCAACTACTCTGCATTTCGAAGACGTAACAAATTCTCTCCTCCTTCCCACCATCTCAGACTCACCGGCTCCGTACGACGGAGATGTGCGAAAGTCACCACATTATACGTTGCCAGAAAGAATGCCGTATTACACGTCATCCAATTGGAATACGTGTAATAGGCCACATAGACAAAAGGCCAATGTGGCTGTAGCCACGTCATCCCATAGACAACTTGCCCTAACCGCACATGCCACATCATCATAGAGCACACATGGCCTGAACCTGTCATCCAAGTGCATACATGGCTTCATCTATGTCATCAAAATTATATACATGGCATTATCCACGTCATTCAAAGTGTGCACGTGGCAGAGTTGTATACATGGTCATAGTTACGTTATCACAATTGTATACATGGCATAAGTCAGGTCATCAGAATTGTACATATGTCAAAGCCACACTATCAAAATTGCATATGTGGCATCAACCACATTATCAAAGTATGCACGTGTCATTAACCACATCATTAAAAGTGTTCACGTGGCATAAGCCACGTTATTAAAGTGTGCACGTGTCATTAGCCACATCATTAGAAGTGTATATGTGGCACAAGTCATGTCATTATAAGTGTATATGTGTCAAGCCACGTTACCATAAATACATACATAGAAAGCCACGTCGTCAAAAGTATGCACGTGTCGTTAACCACATCATCAGAAGTGTATATGTGGCGTAAACCACATCATCAGAAGTATATACGTGGCGTCAGTCACGTCATCGAAATTGTATACGTGACACAAACCACATCATCAAAGTGTATAAGCCACATCATTAAATTTGTGTATGTGGCTATAGCCATGTCATAAGATGTGTATATGTGGCTATAGCCACATCGTCTGGTAGTACTCGTGGCTACGGCCACATCATCCAATAGTGTAACGGCATCATCCATGTCATGGCAGCGACACTTCACCAAATTTTAACCCGTAGCCATAGTGATGTCATCCTAGGAATACATGTCATTTTTTTACGTCACCATAATGGAACATGTGGGCCTAAGCCACGCCGTACCTATTTTATACGTCATTCTATTGTGAAACGCGGATTGAGCCACGTGGAGATCATGGGCAGCCGTAGGGCTCCTGATACAGAGAGAGAGAGAGAAAGAAATAAATGGATTGAGAGTGGTCAACGAAGTAAAAATTGCAGTTCGATTAATAGAAGGAATCCGCCAAGTGCCACCTGCACAGTAGCATTCACTGTTGTTGTTTAGTTGCTCGTTAGGTTATCTATCGCATTCTTCTTCTGCAACTAAAACTGGGTTCTCTGCATATATATATATATATATATATGGAAATAAACCATGTTTACAGAATTTCTTTTACAAAATGTTTCCATCTTGCAGGTTTTGTGAAAAATAATGGAGGAAAAGTGTGCAATAAAGAAGGATGTTACTGAAGTATGTAATTATTTTTTTTCCCCTATTTATGAGGAAAAGTGTGCTGAATTTTAACAAGCTTGGTAACTGCATTGTTTGTTAACTTGATTTTTGTGGCCTTCTGCAGTTAATAGGCAATACGCCCATGGTGTATCTCAACAATATCTTGGAAGGGTCTGATGTTCGAATTGCTGCAAAGCTCGAGAATATGGAACCTTGTTATAGTGTAAAAGATAGGTAGATAATTTGTGTTTATCTTGTACATCTTGCTCTTGTAAAGTTGATCATTTCCGCCTAGAATTGCAGTTACTTAGTTTTAATTGACTGCATGCAGGATTGCTTATAGTATGATCAAAGATGCAGAAGAGAAGGGCTTAATTACACCAGGGAAGGTTGGTGAATAAATGTTTTCAATTAGTTCATGAGATTGATATGAAATCAATCCCTCATTTAAAAAATAAAAAAATGAAAAATGAAACCTCAATGCAATCCTGAAATGCATGTGTTGCGTTATTGCTAATGATTGTTGTTTTAGCCAGTGCGCATCTTTTGGTGAAGAATGGAGTACAAATTCTTAATTCATGCAAGTATTTGGATGTTTCCATGTGATTTTTTCAAAGCAATTAATATAGTATTGTAAGGGCAATCACCAGATTTATGCTCCTGCTTATGACCATTGTTACTAAAATTGATGCTGTTTCTGGCTCTGTTGGTTTAAATTTGGTTGAAGACTGTGCTTGTTGAGGTTACCAGTGGTAACACTGGGATTGCCATGGCATCCATTGCTGCAGCAAAAGGTTACAAGATTATCACAGTCATGCCATGTTTTAAGAGTCTTGAGAGAAGGATCGTGTTACGGGCTTTAGGGGCTGAGTTGTACATAACTGGTCCAAACAGGGGTTACAATGAGATTGTTAAGATGGCTGAGGAGATAGTGAAAAACACACCAAATGCTTATATGCTTAATCAATTTGAGAATGCTGCCAATCCAAAGGTACCCTGTCACCCATTTTTGCAGTATTCATCAGTGATTATAAGGACCTGTGAGTAAGTTCGCTGTTTCATATGTAGATTCATTATGAAACCACTGGCCCAGAGATTTGGAAAGACTCAGGAGGGAAAGTTGATGTCTTGATTGCTGGGATAGGGACAGGTGGTACAGTAACTGGTGCAGGGAAATTTCTCAAGGAGAAGAACCCAAACATCAAGGTACTTTTTGGATAATGTCCATGCGCATAAAGAGCATCCTATTTTTTAGTCTTAATCAGTATATGATGGTTTAAGTTCCTTTTGTTCACATGTAGATTTATGGTGTAGAGCCGGCAGAAAGTGCAATCTTGAATGGAGAAAAACCTGGTACATTGTGAATCACTTCATTCTTGCGCTTTCATTTTTTCCAGCACGGCTCGCAATGAGATATTGATAGGTTCAATGGAAAAACCTTAAAACATGAAGCATTTTTTTGTTCTGTAACCTGGGAGTTACTTCCAGCAAATACTCGTCTCCAAATCTCTAATTTGGAGAAATTTGAGACTAAAAAGTAAAGACTCTTGTAACAGCCAGACTCATCTGCTTTGTTAGTTCTGTTACCAGATTTATTTCAATTTGTCATGTGTTTCATTTGAAAAATTAGCAACATCATCATGATTTTTATCCTCTCTAAAATGGGTACCTGTGTGTCAAAGGTCGTCATATGATCGATGGACTAGGTGCTGGAGTTGTACCTCCTATTTTGGACGTTGGCATGCTTGATGAAGTTATTCCAGTAAGTCTTAAAGCCATATTCTCATTTGCTTTTAACTGAGTCTTAAATTAACCATCTGTGCTTGTTACAATGAGAGAGGCGAATGGCATGATCAGCAGTTGTAAGTAATGTTTTCTTCAGAATTCATGTTCTCAGTACATAATGAGTTGTAAGATGGACAAACAATTTATGGTCCTAGTGCAAATTTTTAGTTTAAGGTTGATAACTAATGATTGTTAAGAATACTTGTGTTTCAATGTCTTGATGTTACATTTTAGGTATCAAGTGCGGAAGCTATGGAAACTACTAAACTGCTTGGTTTAAAAGAAGGTTTGCTGGTATGCCTCTGCCCATATAAGATTTTTGCTCATTTATTTCATACTTCACTATCCTTTAATTGTTATGAAAACTTGAAAATTGTTGGAAATTTGTTTCTCCTTGCAGGTGGGGATATCATCTGGTGCTGTGACTGCTGCTGCTATAAAGTTGGCAAAGAGACCAGAAAATGCTGGGAAACTCATTGCAGTAAGTCTTACTGGTACATATTTCCTCCGATACTCTATGTATATGGTGCTTTTAATGTGCTAAACTATTTATCTTACTTTCTGCACAGGTGGTTTTTGCCAGTGCTGGGGAGCGTTATCTGTCCACTAAATTGTTCGAATCCCTAAGGCATGAGGCAGAAAATATGCCTTTTCATTAAGATCATGTTGATTCCTTCCTGAATGTCATGGTACTATTAGGATCAGAACTAATTCTTTTGTTTTCTAGCATAAGCCTATTCAGGATATGTTATCAGGAGGAAATGCTTTGATAGCCTGTCTTATTTTATTTCTGAAAGATGCCGTTTATAAACAGTTATGGACTTGTGCAGGTTAGGCTGCTTCAAGGCAGGCCTTCCATCACCACAAATTATACAATGGAGGGGAACCTGAAAGGAGCACCCCTCCAATGTGCAATGAGAAGTCATCCAGAAAGGGTGCCTTCTCGATGAACCATGTACCCTGTTTAAATAAAAGAGCTCAGTCTTTTGATTTCTGTATATGGTTGGCATCTAATGTTCTTTTTGTTTAATTTTGTTGGGGGATTGAGAACAAGCATCTGCTTCACAAATCATGCTATTAGTATTCAATTGTGATTACATGCATTGTAGGGGTGGTCTCAGTTCGAGTATACTTGCAGAAGATTCATATTCTTGTGGTTTCTCAATTTGAGCTGGTTGCCCTTTGCTTATTAACATACAAGCTGCTCGACAATCAGACCACTTGTCATTTTAAAACACAATCTTTTGGTCGTTGGGTGCTAGCATTTTTGTTTGACCTTGTGCAACCAAATGAAAAATCGCTGATGCAAAGATGGCACTGGCTTTTTAAGTTCCTGCCCTTTGTGTTCTATTTTGAAGGCCTTTTTCAAGGCATGTGTCACCCAACTAGACAGGAGTCCTTGAAATTTGAATGTGCACATGATTAATGAGCTTCATGAGTTTTGACCCCCAGGACTTACTAGGATAATCGGTGTTAACCATATAAACCAAGCAACAATTATTACATTGAAAAGAATTTGATAAAAAGAAAAAATGAGGTGAAAGTCAACCAATGATAATTTAGTAGGCACAGATCAACTGAGCAGCATTCTTGCAGCAATTTGGTTGAACAGCTTGCAAATATGCGTATGTATGAAAGAGAAATTTTTTTTGCCATAACACTGACGGGTGTTTTAACTGTAGCATTTCGAATTTAAATTTTGTGGTGCTAAAATTGTTTTAACTGTAAATTTTCGAATTTGAGCCATGATTAACTAAAAAGAATTATGAACAGCACCGTATTTATTGACCAAACAGCTAAACCTTACACAGGCATGTACATAGACAAGAGTTTATAAACAACACTAGTAAAATACAACATAAATGTTTATAAACAACAGATAGTGATACACATAATAAGTCGCGACATCATAAAATTTTTTTTTTAAAATGTCTTTTTTGTCCCATATATAGGGAAGTCATCTCCTAGAATGAGTATTTTTGATAATATCGTGGATCCGCGACAGACATCATAAATATTTTTTGAAATGTCTCTCTTTTTTTTTTTTAACAACAAATTTTTCTTTTATCTCCTATATAAGGAAGTCATCTATTAGGATGAATTATTTTGGTAATATCACCGGTCCGTAGGAGGGCTGTTGCTGATATTAATCTTTATCCATAAACAACACATGTAAAATAAAAATATACATTCCGGCCTCACGGTTCAGAATATTATCTTTTTGCCCCCTATAAGTTTGCTAATCCGTGCAATTGACACCTTTATCTTTGTTTTTTTGAACAACCATTGGGGGAGGGGGGGATTTGGGGGGGCGTGGGCGACCCGGAGACCCACAGTCATGCCCACCAACAGCCTGGCCACTAGGCCAGGCTTCGGGGGCACACCTTTGTCTTTTTAAGTTACAATGTATGGTTAGGTTGAGTTCAGTCTGTCAATGCTACCTTGTGTTTGCTGAGGGTTATTTACACTCAAAGTCCCTAGGTTTATACCCCTATCCCATTAAAGTCCTAAAAAATCAATTGCGCTCACAAAAATCCCTGAATTTTCATTTAGGTAACAATAAAACCCCTTTCAACGATTTTCGACCAAATCAGTACTAGAAAATTGACGTGGGATAAATGAGATGATGATTTGCAAAAAGGCCACGTGGGCCCTACATGTTGCTCTCCCTCTCACCTTTTTCATTAACCACCATTAAAAAAAATCCGTTAAATAAAAAAAACATAGGCCATCGTTTCCCTTGGCCAAATGAGTTTCTCTCCCTCTCACATTGTAACACCCTATTCCTTTACTATTTAAATACTCAAAGTCTTTATTTAACATAATATTAATACAACCATATCATAATTAGACAAAGTCAACATATTATTAAAGTACATAAAACATTGTAACATTTTATTTCATATAATA
>CATIWK010279999.1:0-11802 GCA_949634005.1 Mallotus japonicus
GCAATTAAATTATATACGTTGGTCAAATATTTGCAAGAAATTTTTAACAATGTCAAATTTTAATGAAAATTCAATTCTTGATTTAGGAATTTATGATTTTAATATGAAAAACATGAATTCAAATTTGTATAGTTTTGAAAATATAAATTAAACTAAAATTATTTACCAATCATTTAAAAGTTTACTTTCATAATATATTGCAAAATGAATGAAGGGAAACATTCTGAGTATAATTAAAGAACAACCAACACATTAAAGAAAAATGAAAATAATATAATATTCAGAAAAAATTAAGTTAAATAACTATTAAAACAGTGAATCGAAATTCTCATTACTCAAAAGCATAATTTTCTTTCAAGAATCCCAATGAAAAACAGGGCAACCTCAACATTCACCATTTTTAAGATAATCAACTCCACTGGGACACCTACATTCTATACATACACATGAAACAACTTATATTGTATTGAAGCGCACTGCATGTGAAGGAAGGATAGGATCATTCTTCTTCTGAAGCTTGTGAGTTCTGCAAGCACAGAGAATAATAACTTGAAAGTGAAAACAGAGATTATTCAAACAGTACTGTAGTCTAGCATCATCAAACATAGAAGCTATGATATATCAACCAGATGACAAATGTAATTAAATGCTCTTCCTCTACAACAAATTTTCTAAAATCTGGTGATGCAGTCACAAAAAGTTTTAAGACCTAAAACAAAAACATAACTGATATATATTTGTCTTTGCAAAACAAAGGTAAGTTGAAAAAAAAAATGATATGAAGTTAAGAAAGCTAAATGTAGACTGATTCGGTGAAACAATGCGTACATACCATTTCTGTATGCAATTGTTGGAGTGTTGTGTTAAGGTCCTTGGTCCAACGCCATTTATCCATCTCTTCAGTTAGATATATTTTCTGAAGCTCTGGTGCACTTACAACTCCTCGAGAGAAAACCTTCATCTCGGGACACTGTATCACAATTACTTCTTCTAAAGATGGACATTTTATGGTGCAAGTTGCCGAGGAAAAGATAGTAAGGCTTGTTAAACAATCAAGTGTCAGACTTTCTAATTTGTTGAAAATGATCTCAGTCTGTGCTTCATCTTCCTCATTTACTATAATTTCTCTCAACATCTTGCAATTTTGTACAACCATTTTAGCAAGATGCACCATGTTTTTGGCAGTACGGGGTGTTACTAAATTCACCAGACCATCACATTCGCACACTTTCAATGTTGTTAGATTGGAGAAAGACACACAAGATGGCACCAAATTGACCAAACCGTGGCAAAGATACACATCTAGATCTTCAATATTTTGAAGGACTTGCTCTAGTTGAGATTTTTGGTTGCATATAAGCCTCAGATAAGGAAAACGACGCAGCCTTAAGGTTTGTATCTGGGCAAGACTCCTTGCTTGTTTCTCATCAATGACAAGTTCATTTGAGAACAGCTCCTCGAAATCACAAGAATTAAGAACAAGTGTCTCCACATTTGGGAACTTTGGAAGGATATCAAATGGAGAAGATGATGATAAGTGTTTATCATGAAAGTATTGCAACTCAAGTTGTTTTAGAGTGTAAAATGGGTCCTGCAGCTGTACCATTGGGATGTCCTTGCTCCTTAATGTCAATACTTTTAAGTTTGGAATAACCTGACCACACATAAAAAGAAATGAAATACACATTAAAAAAAGAGATTATATTTTGTATTTTATGCATCTCATCCATCAATAAAGGGTAAAATGTTTTGGTTCTAAATTATGTAAATATATTAAATAAATATCTCAATAGATGTATAAAACAATACTCTTTTTATTTGAAACTGGATATAGTAAACTTTCGATAAATAAATATTCGATAAATAAAATAGTTTGGTATCAATTTATACAAGTATATTAAAATAATAATATTGTCAAATGTATATTAATGCTAGTAATATAAATTAGTAATTAATAAAATATAACATTAGAAAATTTTTTATTTAATAAAAAACATAGTTTTTATAAATAACCGTTAGTTTAAACATATATATTTAATAGTCAAACTAATGGCTATCTATAAGATATACATTTTCTAAAAAATATTAAAATTTGAAATCTATTAAAATTACAGTCCACCTTCTAATAACTAATGTATGTGTTAGATTAAAAAATTATTAAATATCAAATATAATAATATCATTTTATAAAGATTTTACTATAACATAATTCGCTTAAAAGGTTAAAAAAGACATTAATTTTCTTGTATCAGTTACTGATATTTGCAAGGAAACTAACTTTACAAAAAAAAAAAAAAAAAAAAGAATTGTCAAAATAGGTAGGAGATTTGGAAGTAATTAAATTACTAAAAGTAAGGAAGAGGGTGCAGTGAGTTAGATTGATACCTTATCAAAGGAGAAAAGTGGTTGAAATTGAATTTCAAGGTCCATTTGCATTTGTTGCAGATTTTGCGGCTCCACTGCAAAAGTCTCCAAATTAACACATTCGAATACCCTCAAACTTTCTAAAATTGGTGATTCTAAAATATGATTTCCTGGGTAAAAACTCTTTACATTTCCTAATTCCCAAAGTTCCAAATCTTTTAGATTTGGGAACACAAACTTAGGAGTTGCTTCCATCGATTCCTTCTTTGCTACAACATTCTCTATCCCACAGCGAGTGATGTAAAGTATTTCGAGTTTTGGAAAGCCTTCTTCAGCTATTGAAGCAGGGAATACATATTTCAAATTTGAACAATTCTTAACATACATTTCACATAGATTGTGAAACGACAGAGTTCCCGAGGGATCTTTATTCCAGATATGTTTCAGATTTGGAAGATTATCTATGTCCAAAGTCCTCAATTGACAGGCAATGGTTGTCACGTTATCTGATTCATTTAAGTTTGCTGCTACTAGCTCTTGTATATCAAACACCTCTTCTACTGAATCACAATTCTTTACAGACAGATACTCGAGATTTTGGAGTTCCCCTAGCATTCTACTTGGAAAAACTTTCAACAGTCCTTTTCCATCTTTTACTGTTAATTCCCTTAGTTTGCAAAATGAATCTGGCCGAATCCGATTGTCCCATATCATCTTCAGCTTATCCATTTTCAAAATTCGCATCTTCTCTAAGTTGGGACATGAGACCTGCACTAATAATCATAGGGCATTACTATTTGCCCATGCTTTTGAACTAAAAGTTACAAAATATGCAACAATAGAATAGAAAGATTATAGAGCTCAATAGGCTTCCAAAACGAGCATATTTTGAAATAACAGACAGCAAAATTAATTGTTGCAACGTAAATATCATTAGGAAATAAAAGAGAACTACCTTTTCATCAAAGAGGGCATAGTTCATTGTTTCAGGATCGCTGCAGTCAGCGACATTTATATTTTCACGATCGCAGACAAATGTCCTTAGTTCAGGACAATTTTGTATCCACAACTCTTTTAGTGCAGGACATTCAATAAAATTACAAGTGTAGAATCGGGCAATTTTTGGAAGATTTTTGAGCTTTAGGAAGTCCAGTTCACCGAGTAGCACCTCATTTTCTTTCCCTAATCCTTCACAGACTATTATCTGTTCCATCATCTTACAGTCACATATCTCAAGCTTCTTGAGATGCATAACTCCTTTGACCATAGAGGATGATAACAAATGTTTCAAATTGTGACAACCATCCACAATCAAGCCTGTAAGATTTTGAAAGTATGAAGGAACTCGAAGATGTCCGTCATTCCATATCTGTGCAATTTTAACTACAGACAGTTTTAGGTCATCCAAGTTAGGGAAAATAATCTGCAAACAAAAGAAAAGGTTGGTTAATGTTTCCACACTATTTTGACTACAGAAAAAGCTATCTTATTTAACTCCTAAAACTGGATCCCATGAAAAAAGCACATATAGCTAATTAAGATCATAATATACATAACTAACCTTTGGCTCAATGATTGTGTGTGTTGCATTTGGTTCTGCTTTGGCCCCCAGAAATGTGCAAGTAAAAGTGGTTGGACAGTCAGATATAATAATCTCTTTCAAAGATGGGCCTTGCACATTACCACTTCCCGAATAGAAATTTGTTAAACTGGGCAAACTCTTAAGACTAATAGAGTTAAGCATAGGAAGTATGATCTCATCCGTGGTTTCCTCCTCAGTTGATCCCTGTGTGATTATTCCTTCCAACATATCACAACTTCTCACTGCTAACTCTTGAAGTCTCAAAAGACCGAAGCACATGGTACGAGTAAATATATATCTCAACCTACCACATCTGTGGACCTCGAGTATCTTCAAGTTTTTAAAGTTGAAGCTCTGTTTAGGAACCTCATTCCAAAGAAGCTTCAATTTTGGGAGATCAACCAAGTGCAACTTACTTAACTTTGACAGATACCCAGAAACTCCGATGGCATGTTGACGTTCCATGAGGCCAAACACTTGTTCAACTGAATCACAATTTCTGACCTCAAGCTCTCCCAAATTATTCAAAAAGGGCAATAGACTGGATGGAATAGAGAAAGTGGAATGCGCATATTCATCTACTACCAAGCTACTTAAATTGTAGAAGAAATTGACAGGAATTTGGCCATGCCGTACCTCTTTCAGTTGAGGAAATTCAGAGAGTTTCAAATCCTGCAGGCCATTGAATCCAATCTACAAAAGCCAAATATAACATCAGCTACCATAAAAAAAAATTACATCAATAAACTGAATATTCTTTCAACGAAAATAACCATTACATGATTAAGGGAAATTAAATCATGTAACTTACCATTTCTGTGTACAATTGTTTTATGGTGCTATTAAGATTGCCAATCCAACGCTGTTTATCTCTTTCTTCATTTACATATACTCTCTTGAGCTTTGGTGCACTGACTCCTATAGAAAAAACCTTCATTCTGGGGCACTGTGTCACAATTGCCACTTCCAAAGATGGGAGTTTGACAATGCGACATGCAGATGAAGTGAAGCTAGTGAGGCTTCTTAAACAATGAAGCTTCAAACTTACCAATTTATAAAAAATTATCTCAGTTTGGGATTGTGATTCATCTCCCCTATCTGCCACAATTTCCGTCAGCATGTTGCACTCTCTTATGGTCATGTCTGTGAGGTTAACCATACTTTTGGCAGTAGAGGATGATACTAAGTTCACTAATCCGTTGCACTTCCACACATCCAGAGTCGTAAGATTTTGATAAGATGCAAACGACGGCCCCATGTTAACCAATCTATGACATTTCCATATTCTCAGCGAGTGAAGGTTTGGAAGAACTTGGCCAGGTTGGCAGTCTTGACTCCATATATGCCTCATATTAGGAAGGTCATCTAGCTGTAAGAATTGTATTTGTGCAAGAGTCTCAAGGAAAATACCGTGTGGAAATAGCACTTTGAAATAGCACTTCCTCAAAACAAGATTCTCCAACTTTATGAATTTTTGAAGAAAATCAAATAGAAAATTAACTGAATCTTCATCAAAGCTCCGTAGTTGTAGAGTCTTTAATTTGTGAAAGCTGTCTGCTTGAAATTGGCTTTCTTGTATCATTTGAATGTCCTTATAATTAAGTCCTAATTGCTCCAAATTGTGAATAATCTAAAAATCCACAAAAGAAAAATTAGATGAAATTCATGTTCCATCAACAAAATTTAATATAAATTAAGGAAAGGAAATGAATGTCCTTACAAATAGACATAAGATTCAAATAATAGCACTATTGCACGATTCAAAGAATCATTAACACCATTAGAACATTAACGTCATGCAATCACAAATATTTCTACTGAAATTAACCTTTTATTTTTGAGATTAAAAAAGGTTAATTAAATTATCAATGAATGTTCAAAATAAATGTTAGGCTATACGATGCCCTTGCCTTTCTTAATGGATAAAAAAGGAAAAACTGGACTTTGTTATGGTTAAAGCTCTTACCTTTCTAAATGAAGAAAGCGGTTGCGCAACTGCACTCTTTGGTGGGCTTTCTAGCTTCCTCTTCTCCACTCCCTGCAAGTCTTGAGGTTCCAAACCAAAAATTTTCAATTTCTCACACTCATGCACAATAAAGGTTACTAGCGCCGGACATTCTAAAGTATGAATTTCTGAGTAAAAGTATTTAAGTCCTTGCAACCTCCAAAGACTTAAAGACTTCAATCGAGGAAACACAAACATAGGAGCTTCTTCTTCTTCTTCAAATCGTTCCTCCTTTGAAACTATTTCCTCCAACCCACAGAAGCCTATGTTAATATACTCAAGTTGTGGAAGGCCATAATGAGCCATTGAAAATGGGAAGAGGCTTTTCAAACTTAGACAATTCGCAGCACGCACTTCTCGTAGTTTATGGAAAGAGATAATTCCATGAGAATCCCCATTCCATACATGCTTCAAATTTGGGAGATCATTTATTTTCAAAGTTCTCAATTGGCTGGCCCCTTCAACTTTTTTGGTTACCGCACGGAGATCAAACACCTCTTCTACTAAATTACAGTCCTCTACAACCACTTCCTCAATATTCTGCAATCTTGTCATCAACATCTCATATGAAAAAAGTTTCAACAGTTCATTGGCGTGTTCCACTTTCAGAACTCTTAATTTGCAAAATGAATTTAATAGGAATTCATGATCATTCCATATCATCTTCAACTTATGCATTTGCATGATATGCAATTCCTCCAAATTAGGAAATGAGACCTAATTCACAAATGTAGTTGCGTTAGTAATAATATAACAGCCTATTGAATATATATATAACCTATTGAAATAATTTTTTTGCTTTCATCTATTATTTTGTTTTAATTTCGACTAGTAATGAATTGAATAAAAAGAAAAAAAATGATTAGGTTGATTTGATTGACATTTTCACTTGTAAAAATTGTGAGATTTCAAGTTTGACTACTCTCAATCACCATTCACTGGTGGGAGTTTATCATTTTTATGGTGAATGCTAATAGAATGAGATACCTCTTGTACAACCCTGAGCCTATTGGACTTTCATTAAAAAAAAAAAAAAAAAAACCTCAATATGATAAAAAAATTGATTTCATTTTATTTGTGTGGTAAAACATGCAGAATGACTTCAAATATTTTATTAGATATTTTTTTCCTAATTGGGGCTAAAAAAAATTGAGCAAGTAATTAATGGGCATAAATATTTTTTATTAATAAAAAATCATATAATTTAAGTATTGGACGTAATAATAGGGTGACTAATGTATCTAAATGTTTAAATAGTATTTATATATACTTTGTCATGTTTAGATACGGACCCTTAGCAACCGTTCCCATATAACAACTCTTACTCTATTTTAATCTTCTGTAATAAACTCCCATGAAAAAGTTACAAGGTTAATTTCTTAAAAATAAAACTCAGTTTTAAATCTTTACACTCCTTTTTTTTTTTAAATTGAGTTTTTTTTTTTAAAAGTTTTAAATTGAGTTTTTAAACTTTAATTATATCACATTAAACTTTCATATCTTTCATACTTTTATTTTTTTTGACACATTAAAAATTGCTTTCAAATATTTTCTCTTTGACTTTCTTTTAAGAGATCAAATTGTTAAAATGTTAAATTTTTTATTATTTTAATCCCAATTAAATAATTATTTAAAAACTTTGTACGTTCTCCATTAAGTAATAGTTTGATCAATTATAATTTTATTATTAAAATAAAAATTATTATTTTATTATTAATGAGAAAAATTTAATATAATTAAATATAATAAAAATCCATAATCTTTCTTTGATTTTTCTAGAAATATATTAAAAATTTAACAAACATATTAAATTATACAAATTAATATTAAAGTATTTTTTATGTTTTACAATGTTTGTCATGCTTAAAAAAATTGACAGAAGAAAAATAAATACTAATTGAATTAAGTATCCTAAGGAAGTGACGAAAAATATAGGGAAAAGTACGAAAAATCATCCTATGGTTTAACGGTTTTAAACTTTTAAGTATGTGATTTTTTTTGTGATACTTTTAAGTATGTGTTTTAGCTGTTACACACTTTTCAGTATATGCGTCTAATACCGTTAACTTTGTCCTATGTGGCGTTGACGTGAACACTATGGCACTGACGTGGACATTATGTGGTGCTGATGTGGACTCTATGTGGCGCTGACACGTATACGCCACATAGGACGAAGTTAACGGTGTTAGACACATATACTGAAAAGTGTGTAACGGTTAAAACACTTACTTAAAAGTTTAAAACCGTGAAACCATAGGGTGGTTTTCCGTACTTTTCCCAAAAATATATACTAAAATATAAAGAGGACCAAAAAAAAAAAAAGCAAGTAGAGTGAATCACCTTTTCATCAAAAAGAGTTGAGCTGTCTTGTCCGTTGTCAACTGGCAGATTACTAGAGATAAATGCATGTAGACGAGGGCAATTCTCTAGCTGCAACTCTTTAAGTGATGGGCACTCAATTAAGTTAGCAGTGCAAAATCTTAGGAACATTGGAAGAGTTTTGAGTTTTAAAAACTCCAATTTAGGAAAGAATATATTCGTCATGCTTTCCTCTGCATTTGCAACTATTACTTCTCCGATGAATTTGCAATCTCTTATCTCAAGCTTTTTGAGCTGTGCCAGATGTTTGACCATTGAAGATGTAAATAAATACCTTAAATTCCCACAACCTTCTACCATCAAATTGGTTAGGTTTTGAAAGCACAATGATTCTTCTACAATACAATTGCTCCATATCTTCTCCACGTTAACTGAGCACAATTTCAAATCCACCAAACTGAAAAATTGAATCTGCAATAATATAGATAAATAACTCTTAATGAATGAGGCTTCATTCATTTATATGCATAATTGTATGAAGATGGTAACAAACAAAAATTGTTATCAAATTTTTTTATAAATATTCAAGTAATTCTCTTAAAAAATTTAACACATAAATGATATATCTAACTCAATGGTGCTACCATATAAAAATAGATGTAAATTTTGGCACTTCTCAGTTGAGATTAATGGACAATTAATTACCAACTAGGCGTTAGCTACAAAATTACAAAACATTAAACAAGATGCAAAAAGGAACTATGAACTCTTACCTTGTCGCCAAAAAGTAGCAAGTCAGTTTCAGATTCTATTCCGCCACAGCCTGCATTAGCATTTGCCAGCCTTTGCGAGCTTTGAGATATGGCAGGCACCTTCAGCTGGGAACAAAAGCCTGTAAACCGAGGTAGATACTCCATTGTCAATACCCGTAATTGTGTCAGCTTAATTATTTCGTCTTCGACACCTTCAGTTTCAGAAACAACCTCTTCCAAATTTGCACAATTATTTACATGGATTTCTTCAAGTTGCAGGAGACTTCTAAACATTGACAAAGAGAAAATATTCTTCAACGCATTACAATTTGTCACCTTTAACCGTTTTAATTTGCCAAAAGATCCCGCAATAAGTTGTCCGTAACATATCTTCTTCAAGTTGCTCAAATTGTCGGCAATTAACGTCTCCAGCCTCGGGAAAGCAATGAGATTGCCCATCCTCATCCAGTCTATAACATAGCGAACATGATGACTGTTTCGGAGCTGGAGATGTTTCAAATACGGAAAACCTTGCCCATCTAATTCGAAGAGCACATTTTTCACACCCTCTAAGTCATACAAATATAGATCTTCACTTCTCATTAACAGCACCTTAACCTTCTCCAATTCAATGCTTGAATTGAGTTGGAGTTTCAAGGTTTTTGAGGTTTCATACTTACCAGACCAGTCCCACTCTTCTCCAATGAATACTTTGTACCTTTCCAGCTTTTCAGAGAACAAATCTTTGGACAGCATTTCCGCTTTGGGGATATGTAAGTCGAGAGTGAAAAGGTTCGGTAGACGCTTCAATTCAGCTAGACTAGCATTCTGTCTTTCACCATTATGTTCTTCGCCCTCCCATTGCACAAAGCTGTTATCGCCCATATACAATTCCTCTAACTTCGTCAAGCATGACAATACATCCGGCGGAATCACTTCAAGCCTTCTGCAACTGCTCAAATCCAGAATTTGCAAACAAGTCAGCTTCCCTATTTCTCTTGGTAGCCGAACAATATTGGAGCCAATTAGGCTGAGTACTTGCAATTTATTTAGCTCCCCTATTGCAGCTATATCTTCCAGAACACAACGATCCAGGCACAATGTTTGAAGATTCTCAAGCAATCCAAGTGACGAAGGAACTGGAGACAGATTCACATCTGATAAATCCAAAAGTTCCAATTTTTTCATTTTACTGAAAAGATTATGGGGTATTTTGAGCGATGAATCTTCATTATACAGTATAAATGAGTGGAGGCTTGGGCATTCAAAAACTTCTGGAAGCTCAGGGATTTTTTTGCAATATGGGAAAGAGATTGCAGTGCATTGTTCAAATATCTCCTTCTCCGGCCATTTTTCCAACACAGTGCCGTATGCTACGCTGAAGAAGTGGCGATACCTAAATCCAACAAAAGCTGCAAAACTGTGAACAACGTCATGCATTTTGACTTCGTCCTCATTTTTTCCTTCCAGCAAAAGACAAGACCTTTTGAGATCATTGACCATTTTGAGCAGTCTGTTTCTTGCTGCTTTTACTGTAGTGCGTTGGTTAAATAAGCTCAAACCCACACCATACCTCAATAAGTCGTGAATTGATATAAAATGAGGTGTAAGCTGTCCACAAAGTAAGAACAAAGATTTCTCTTCAGCACCCAAAAAGCTGTAAGTCAATTCTAGGGCCTTTGCAACTTGAGCTTCAAGTCCCTTATCATCAAATCTTTTCAGCTCTTCCAGGGCATCCTTCCATTCACATAACTCCTTGCTTTTTAGAGCCGATGCAACCGCCACAATCAGAACCGGTAGACCTGCACATCGCCTGGCTACTTCAATGGCTATAGGTTGTAGACTGGGATCTGTTAAATCTCCAGCCTTCTTCTCAAATAGGTGCCACGCCTCTTCATGCTGCAAAACGTCAAGTCTAAAACTAAAATGTCTCTCAACATCCATCTTCAACAGCACATTTAGATCCCTGGATGTCATGAACACTTTGCATCCTTGATGATCATTAGGAATTCCTATATCCTCCAATTTTATTTTTTCCCAGATATCGTCGAGAATAACAAGAACTTTCTCCTCCTGTTTCAGCCGTGCTCGTAACTGAGTTCCTCTTACCTCAGTAGACTCAACATCAAATGTGAAACCCAACCAATCAGCAATTTCTTGCTGAATTTTGCTGAGGTCGGGATTGTGGGTTACGTTTGCCCTGGCCACTACTTTATATGTCCCATCTTCTTTGACTCGTGCAGCGACCTGTTTCACCAGCGTAGTCTTACCCACGCCTCCAAGCCCATACACTCCAATCAACTTGACACCAGGATCCTTCATCGCTTCCACAATTTTATTCAAAACTTGCTCTCTCGATTCAAACGCTTCATAATCTTTGGAAAACTCTAACTTCTGGACAGGGACAGGGTAGGAAATTCTGTCCAAGTTATTTTTTTCTCCTCGGACTTCATCAACATCAGGTAATGCCTCCTTTTTAGCTTTTCTACTGAGCAAGTAGCGAGTCTTCCAATTAGGATTGCATCCGATGAAGCACCCCTTGCTGGCTCTGTCATTATCTTCTTTGAGAACAGTCTCTGCTGCTTCAATAGCCTCGTCCGCACTTGTCAGCCAAATCTCAACAATTTCCTCAATTTCTTCACCACTGTTTCTAGCCTCCTCCACTCGGCGCTGGACGCTCCCTTTTTCAGCTTTCAGCCTGGCAACTTTAGCTTTGAGGCCTTGGATGTTGCTGCTGTAATTCCAAACATACCCAATTTGGCGCCATATGGAATCAACCA
>CATIWK010280001.1:0-12012 GCA_949634005.1 Mallotus japonicus
TAGATAAAATAATAACAAGGAAAAAAAAGGACTTTATGGATATATTAATAAATAATAATTCAAAGTTAATTAAGCCTCACAATCTTGGCAAAATCATAATTAAGCCACCCCTCATATGAGATGAGTGCTGAAAATGAAACAAAAATTTATATAGAAACATTGTGATAATTATAACAATATTTCATCATGCATATAATTAATTAACATTACACGTAAAGTTATTCATTACGCTAGGGATAGAATTAGTTATTTAACACACACACACACACACACACACACATATATATATATATATACACTATTTTATATATATATATATACACACTATTTTATAATTAAAAGTCCATTGTCACAACTCTTTATTCATACAGCACTTTATGCAATTATACTTTTCTTTAAAGACATAATTAGGAATTGTTTTCAATAGGTTTGACAAGTGTAATTAATTAAGTGCATCATGATGATGATGATGATGATGAAACAAACAAATTAAACCTAGCTAGCAATTACCCAATTATATATACAGTTCCATAAGAACAGTCGACCTATGCATCAGCTGCCTACTTTTGACTCTTTCGTTTTGCTCGCTGTTATAAGGTGGAAGAAGAATTAATAAGTTCAGTGTAAACATGAAGCGGCACAAGTGATCCAGTGGATGATTTCTGTGAGAATCACTTGGGATATGTTGGTCTGAAATCAAATAAAACCCAAAAAAAAATGACAATAAAGGAAATAATCAAATCACCATTATAGAGTCTAACACTCTAGATGGTCATTAAGCACAATACCCATTAACCATAACATACAAACTGAAAAGATAAAGAAATGAACCAGAAAAGAAACCACTAAAAAAAAAAAAAAAAAAGAAACCTACAATTTTTAGCTTACATTGAACCCAACAGAGCTATTATCTCCATCCACTCCAAGATACTGAAGAGCTCTAGCACCACTCTCATCAACAGTACGTGAAATCTTCATCAACTGCAATCACCCAACAACTTAAATCAACAATCAAAATTTCAAATTTCTTTTATTGGTTATAAAAAAAATAAAAAAGGATGAAACCTTTACAAGATGAAATCTTTAGCAATCATTCAATAACTTCTCTATCAATAAGACTATCATCAACAACAAGAACATGAAGTTGCTCTGAATCTGAAGACTACCCATTAGAAGAAACTCCAACTTCATGTGTCAAACTCTGCCTGAAAACCTCACCGGACGCAAAGAAAAATTTGGGATTTTGCTTTTAAAAAAAAAAGGAAATGGAGAAGAAAAGAAAAGGAGAGAGATTATGATCGGATCCAAAATTGAAAATCAATTAGAGGTTAATGAAGGAGAGGAAGAGGTGAGGTTTTTTTTTTTTTTTTTTTTTTTTTGCGTTTTTTTTTGTTTTCCGTCACTTACATGATTGGGTGCACGTATGTAATTATTTTTCTGTATTTTCCATTTTGGGTGCATTCTAGTAATTTAAAAAAAGTTGGGGTATTTTAGTTATTGACTTGAGTTTTTGGGACATTTTAGTAAAGATCCCTTAATCATATTAGTAAGAATTCAGTGGGCTCTAAATACTTATGGTTTAGACAAAAAATAAATTTTGATGATTTAAATAAAATAAGAATTAATTTACAAAAAATTATACAACTTATTTCTTTAGTGAGAAACTTGGTTATTACCAAAGAAATCCTCTATACCACTTTTATATTTTTTTTGAATTTTTTTTATTTATTTCGGATATATATATATACTAGTCAACAACCACGAGCGAAGCACATGAATAATTTTTTCTTTAAACTCGTGATATATAGTAAATAAACTATTAAATATATTATTATTATTATTATAAATTTTAAAAATAATAACAATATTGTTTATTTATATAACAATTTGATATTAACTTAATATAGTTATAATTTATTGCAATTTTGATAAATTTTGTATTTAAATAATTATATGATATTCCTTCAATTATATTTTAATTAAATTATTTTTTATTAAAGATAAAATAGAAGTTAACCTAATTAAAATGGGAAACATACTTTCAATTAAATTAGAATTTTATTTTAATTAATTTAATTTTTATTAAAAATACAATAGAAGCTAATCTAATTAAAATAAGAAATAGACTTTCAATCAAATTAAAATTATATTTTAATTAATTTAATTTTCATTTTATTAGTAAATCACTAAATTATTCAATTTTTATAATTTTTATATAATAATGAGTGAAGACTTTTTCGTAATTTTGTTTGTCCTCCCTCTCCTTCGTACATAGAGGAAACTACATAGCAACTGCCAAGTTTATTATTTGCAATTGTCTATAAAATGCGTTAGATCATAATTAAGTGGTGAAATTAGGGTGAGGTAACCATGACCTTAGGTCATCGGTTTAAATATGAGGTATCTAAAATTAAGGCTCTTTGTGCTTAATGCACCATTAAGTAAGATATTTCACACTTTATATATAATAATAATATTATTAATAATAGATAATATAATAGATATTAGATAGATAGATAGATATTATGATATATTCGCGGTGTAATCACCGTTGAAAAAAAAAAAGTGGTTTCGTACCTATGACCACACTTTTGGACTATTAATGTCTCATTTCAACTCTACTTTGTGACTTTGTGACCATTGACAGAGATAGAAAGTTCTGTTTTCTACGATATATATCATTTTTAGCTAGCAAATTATTTCATTAATTCAATTAAATAAAATTTGGAATTATTTAATTTTGACTGTGTGTGCATTTTAAAATTATTTAATTAATATATTTTGATTATGTTAAAAATAATTATATGAAATATATATTAATTTACAGTTTTTGTTTTCGACATTGTCCTCATATAAGGACTAAGGGAGATCATGAAAAAGCAGGGGATTAAATCATGACCTCTCCCAATATTTTGATCCCGTGACAGGATGATAAACCATCCGTTCTAGGCTGTCTAGATTATTATTATTATTATTATTTGAAACTAGGCGGTCTAGGTTATTAATTTACAATTTTACATCATACAAATTTACAAACATAAATTAATACAGAAATAATTGAGAGCTTGAGCAAAAAATTTAAGGTAAAATGATTTTCCATAATTTCTTGGAAGGTTGATGAGAGGCGTGATTCATTCGATTGGATTCATTAAGTTTCCATCAATTTTCGATGAGAGTATTAAAAACTGCAAAAGCAGGTAAAAATGTTGACTGGCTTAAAAGTTGGGGTAGCTACCACAAAATGATCAATTTTCAATTTTCATGTTAGTGCATCATAACAACATAGATGAAAATTTCTGGAAAATTTTTTTCTATTACTTGTCTTTTAACTTCAGTTGCCACATCAAATTAATGCATAACTAATTAGAAACTTGAGCAAAACAAATTGAAGGTAGAATTACATTCTCGTTTACAAACTTAAAGAATGTACGTGTGGACCGTGGCTTATGATTTTATATGCTTCTTTGACAAGCAAGTTGAGAGTGGATTCTGGATTATAACTTCTTTTAAAGAAAGAAATGCAGTTACTAGAAAACTGGAATATGTGAACAAAGGAAGAATATTTGCAAAATTATCTACCAAGTTTTGGATGGGTGAAAATAAGAAGAGTTGAAAAAAGAGAAATTTACAAAAAAAAAATGCCCTATTTTTAGACTTATTTACTAAAATGCATCCACTTTTTTTTTTTTTTTGCTAAAATGGACTTTCCATTTTCCTCCATGCCTTTTTTGTTCTTTTTTGCCCCCCTCCTCTGTCTGTTTTATCATTTTCTCTTCATTATTTTTTTTCTTGCCTTCTTTTTTTTTTATTTCTTTATTTTTTATTTTATCCTTATTTTTTTTAGTTTTTGTTTTGGATGTGTGTGTGTGTGTGTGTGTGTGTATATGGCAGTGTGCTTTATTTCAGAGATTATAGTTAACATATTTAAATTATAAAACTCATATTAGTTTTAATAAATAATTAAATTTTCAGGAACTTTAATTTTTTTTGTTTTATGATCCTAGAAAAATATTTAGAACTATAAATTTGTGTATATATATATATATTTGTCTGATATTATGTTATTCATTTCATACACAAAAAATAAACTAAAATATACAAATAATAAAACAATAATAAACGTAAAATATTTCAAGTTTCATGCATTTGAAATTTATATCCAAGTCATCATGAACAAATTGCTAACATAGCAGTCATAAGACTATTTATAATAATAATAATAATAATAATAATAATATATTTAATCAAAGATAATAAGAAATATAACGAGATTATTTAGTATTGTTTACGAAGATGAATAAAAGTATAAGAAATGGTTTCATATACGGATAATATACTAATCATATATGGAAAATACTCTATTATTTTTATTTTCTCTCTTTTATTTATTTTTTTATTTTTTCTTATTTTTTTCTTATAATCAGTTATCCATATTTTTATTTAGAGTTTAGGGTTTAGGGTTTTAGGATTTGCAAATCAAATCACCAAGAGCGACTCCGTCCTTAATAAAGCATAAAATCTATTCATTGCTTTTGTTGAATTTGTATTGTTGTTGAGCAGAGTAACAAACATATACAGATTTTGAAAATGAAAAAGAAACTGTACATGATAAAGCATCGAACAGAAAAGAGAACTTATTTTAATGGGGCATCAACATAAATTAAAAGTCAAGAATAAAATTAATAATTTATTTTGTATAAATTATTAAATTTAATTTCTTATATCTGATCATATACTAATCAGACATGGATCATATATACTGATCAGATACGAATCATATACAGAAAAATACTTCATCCTTTATTGTAATTATTAATCTTTTTTGAAAGTATTATATTCAATTGTTAAATATATAATATATAAAAAAATTAACAAAATTATTGAGGATAAACGTTTTTTGATATAAAAAAAATTTATTGAAACAATTATTATTATTAAGTATACAATGTGTTAGAAACGTAAAATATTTTTAAAGTATACTAAATTATAAAAAAATAATAGAAAATTGATAACCAAAAAAAAAAACTAAACATGGAGTGTTGCTCTTCTGTTTCTCTTTCTTCTTCTTTGCCTTCATTTTCTATCTCACTAAAGTTCAAAAATGAAGGGTCATCATCATTGTCATAACCAAATATATTTTATGTTAGAGAGTTAAAGTTAAACCAAATTGATCATGATGCAAATTAAGGACTTGATCAATTTTTTTTCCAGGTGTGAACTATGAAAGAATCCAAAAGGAATTTATGATAATTAAGCATTTATCTCTGTATATCTGATATAGTCGTCCATCCACTATCGAAAAGAAAAGAAATGTGCCACTTAAGAAAAGAATTTAGAACCAAAGTGGAGAATTAGCACAAATATTTTGGAATATAAAGTACAAAATTTCCTTTTTTTTTCTTTATCTTGTTCCCCAGCTGCAAGTAACTGAGAATAGTTTTACAGTTTAGTGTTGAGATTTCAAAACAACTAGCAAAACCTAGATCACAACTTCATGAATCTATTACAAAGATTAATTAATATCAACCTAGAGGACTTGCAGTCTGCAAATTTGCAGGGTAAGTTTATCTTAAGTATTTTAAGAGTTCTGTTTCTAGAAGAGACAATATAGCTTTAATGCATTAATTATTGCTTATACAGATGAAACATTCATAGAGGTTCAAGATGGATGGGCGACTCTTACAAAGTTAATCAATGCTACTAGAAATGAAGTTCATCTTATAGAGTTAACCCTTCAAAAATGAAGGGTCAGCAAGCTGAGGAGTGGAAAAGAGAGCAAAACCCATAGGTTTATCTCCTTTATAGTTTAACTTGAGAAGCCTCATAACTAGGTAACCATCTCAGTAAACTCTAAAATTCCCTTTCTTTCACATCATCTGGAAGCCGAGTTATGAATATTGTTCTAACCTGTAAAACACACACATGAAAACATTCAAATTTGACATAACTACCAAATCTATCGATCAAATCCAAGATTAATCAGCTACTTAATCTGCGGTGGAACGTGCTTGCTATTACCAAAGAGGATCAGAGGCGGATGGTAGACTGCAGGAGGAGGAGTTGCACCTGCTGCAGCTGCAGGTGGCCACTGCTAGTGATATAGGTAGATTCCAGCCCCTGCCATAATCAAATGTATCGTAAGGGTTTATGGAAGAGGCAAGCGACGGTGGAGGCGAAGAAGAAAAAGTTTTTTTTTGTTTGCATTGATTTTTTTTGTTTACGTTTGTAATAACCCGAATTTTGGTTATAAATAATAACAATAATATTATTATTATTGTTATTTTCCTTATTAATATTATTCTATTATTATTGTCTCTACTATTTTATTTATTAATATTATTATTTTAATTATTATTATTATTGTTGTTGATATTAGTATTATTTTATTTTATTATCATTATTATTGAGATTCTTGTGGTTAATATTATTATTGTACTATTGTCATAAATAGTATTTTTAATATTAGTATTATATATATATATATATGTTTTCTAAAAAAAATAAAAAAATAAAAAAGAAAAAGAAGAAGCCATGTGTTGGTGGGCACGTGGCCCACCTTTTTCTTTTAAAAAGGGCAGTGGGCGTCTGAAGAGGGCATCGGGGGGTAGATGGTTTTAGGAAGGAAATTTCTTTTATTTACCAAATATTTTTCTTTTTCTTTTCCATTTTTGTTAATTACCCAAACGAACTCCTATCGACCCCAAATTTGAATCGTAGACTCCTCTCATCCTCTTCTACCTCCCCATAATTTTTGTTTTTTAAGAAATTGCACAGAAATGTCCAGAATTGAAGGAGATCGGTCATCCATTTCTCATCATTTTCCACTGTTCCGGCGGGTTTCAGGCTACGGGGTTGCCGCCATTGTGTTCCTCTCGATGTCAAGAGTCTGTAGCCGCTGACCATACATCCGATCTGCACCCATAGAATATTTGACGAATATTTTTAAGTAATTTTGGTTTATTGTCCGATTTCATTTTTCAGTGTGAATTTTGGATTGTTTGAGGCTAGAAATGTGTTCGCCTAATTATTTTGAACATTTTGTTATGCTTGGTTTTTCCGGGTGTTGAGTTTTCCGATGAGCTTCGGGTGGGTCCCACTCGAATTTCGGTGAATAAATATTACCGACACGGAAATAACTATGATACTATTTTTAATAAATAGTATAAATTATGTTGATCGATTTCCATAACTGGACCAAAGTCCAATTCCTCACGGATTTTGAGAAATAAATTCTGGAAGCATTTTCAGTGGAAATTCCTTAATTTCCATTTAAATTGGTTAAATTGTTAGAAATAAATTCATATAGCCTCAAAAGTCATTTTTAGGATATTTTTAAGTTTATTTTATAAATTCCATGATTTTTATAAATTTCCGGAATTTTGGGAATTTATTACGAATTTATTTGATATATATATATATATATATAAACATGTTTTAAATAAATATTATTTACTATAGAGAATTCTGGAGCGAGAGCCGTAGCACTTGGACAGTTCAAGAACGCGTCGGCCGGCACGCTCCATCTGTGAGTTAATTTTATAAAATGTTTGTTGAAATTTCATAAATAAGAATTTTCATAAAAAATATATTTAATTATGAATATGAATATCACTGTGAATATGATTTATTGATTATGTTGCTACCAAGGATATTGAGAAGCTGATTCAGTTGATTTCATTTCATTTTATTTTATTCCATCTTATTTTAACTATTTATAAATGAGGATTGTTATGCAATAAATATAAGGTAAAAGTAGAATATATGAATTTATTTATGATTATGAAATTTATTGCATTCATGATTTATTTATTTTAATATTGTTAAGCATTTGGAGAATATGCTTTGCATTTTATTTAATTTATATATTATTTAGTAGTTGATAAGTACGTTTTGGAAAAATAGTAGAACGTGCTACCTGGTGGGTGTCACCAGGACCACGTGCGCATGGGTTAAGTTATTGAGTCTGATATGTGAGTTTAGCTCGGTGGAGCTTACGCTCTTGGTTGATGCATAGCTCTGGGGTGTGATATAAGTGATTATTTACTAGGATTGGTAGTTCGGTGGATGCTTAGCTCTCGGGAACCACCAGTAAATATTGGAATAAGTGGTTGACTGCGGCTGGTAGCTCGGTGGATGCTTAGCTCTCGGGAACCGGCAGTCATATGGATTAAGTAAGCCAAAAGGCTATTAGAATTGATGGTTTAGGTGTTCTACCATGTTTTCCGCTAAAGTAATAATTTATATGATTTTATACGAGAATTTTTTTATATTAAAGTGAATGGTGAATTTTGGGAAGGAATTTTATACAAACATCATTTGAGTAAAGTTGAGGATTTTAAATATCATATTTTATGTTATTTTAATCATTTATAAATGAGGAGTTTTGTATAAAGATATTTACGGAATCTGAAAGGATATTACATAAACTAATTTTAATAAATTAAAGGTTTTTAAAACTAGCATGCATTTTATAGCATTAATTCACTCAGTGAGGTCTGACTCGCCTCAATTATTTTTTTCCCAGGATCTACTTCTCTGCACCGGACTTGTTCTTCCCTGGCTACTTTATGTATATCATGTTAATGTTTATTGTCTTATACTTGTACTCTAGACACCACAGTAGTAGTTGAACATTTGATAAATTTATTTGTATTTGATTAGTCAAGATTAGGTTTATGTATTATTATGATGATGTATGTGTTGAGCATACAATTTGTGTTGAGATTGATATTTGCGATGGATTATTGGAGTTGTTATGATGTAGTGTTGATGGGAGAATATTTTGGAAGTGCATTTCTTGATTTACAGGTTTTGGGTTTGTTTCCGATATAGAGGAAACTCTGCCGGATTTTTGTTAGAATTATAGAATTGATTTAATTTTTAATATGAAAATTTTCTTAAGGCTTACTACGGGTTTCGTAAGCTTCTCGCTTTCCCATTCCCTAGTGCCGGTCACGTGCCCTTTGGCTTTGGGTCGTGACAGCGTTGTTTAGGTTGGAGGTAAATATTTTTGGGATTTAGGGGCATTTTGGCAAAAAATAAAAAAGGGAGGCATTTTAGAAAAAGGTGGATGTTTTTAGGGCATTTATGTAAAGATCCTTGATTTTTGCCTATTGGCAAGGGTGTGAAATACCCGCCCGCCTTGAAGATTTGATATTGAACCGAACCAAGTCAGTTTGATTCGAATTTTTGTTCATGACTGAATCAATCTGACTGAAAAATCGAACATTATTATTTTATATATATATAAATTATGTTGATTTTAGCAATGATCAATCTTGATTTTGATCTTAACAAACTTAATTTTGAGCATCTAATGTGTTTGTTTTAAGTGTGTATAAGTTAGGTTCAAGGATGCAATCAATAGGCCTTATTTTCAAGGCTAAACAACGCCATTTGAAGGTTAAATTGCCAATCCCGAGCTCTATCCCGACCGGGACACCACCTGGGACTATATGCACACATTTGGGACCTAAACGAGCAAATTGAAATTTTGACCAGTATTTAATCCCGATCCTGACCGTGCTCCTGATGAGGCAATCCTAATCCTGACCATGCCCCTGACCGTGCTCATGATCAGGACTAACTTTTACAATTTTTTAAGCAAAATGGACAGTACTAATCCCAACCGGGACCATGTTCCTGGTCAGTCAGAATTCAAATACAACAGCTACAAATGGCTATCTTTTGAGCGTCCCGACCAAGACTGATAATATCCCAATCAGGACCAGAGAAAGTACAGCATAAAAGTCCAAATTTCATTCAAACGGACTTTGAATTTATTGGAAATAAAATTATTATTCTAACAGCTATAATTGAATTGCTCAAGTATAAATACAACCTCTAAAGATCATTTAGAGGTTAAGAAACTTGTTTATTCATTATTTCATTTTAAGCATTCAATTAAGCTCTCAAAATTTCTCTTTAATTCATTCTTGTTTTTTATAAACTCTTGTAAGAGTTTGGTGAGTGTTAGAATAGAGATTCTGATTCTTTTATTTTCTGGGTTTAGAAAACGGGAAGTGAGATTATATTCTAAAGGAATTGGTTTAAGTGTTTAACCATTAAAACACTGGGAATTGGTTTTAGAGTGAGCCTTGAAACTCTTAATTGTAAGTTTGAAAGAGTGAGCCTTAAACTCTTGTGTAAACTCAATCCTTGTGAATAAGATTGTGGGTGATTAAAAATCCTAACTTGGGGTTAAGTTAGGTTGAGACGTAGGATTGTTGTTGAATCTGAACTCCTTAAATTCTTGTGTTCATCATTCTTTATTCTCAATATTCTTTTAATTTATTGTTGATTTCGATTTGATTATGATTTTTACTCAATTGCCTTATTCATCCCCCCCCCCCCCCTAAGGCATTTTCACCTGGTATCCGAGCCTGAATTCTAGGTACTTCCTTACTAGAATACAATATCATAGGAAGTGAAACTCAAAACATTTCATCTCTTTGACCCTTTTTCGATGGTAGTGATTATCCAAATTGGAAGTTCAAAATAGAGCTATATCTTGATTGTGATTCCACCAAACTTTGGGATATTGTCCTAAAAGGATAGGAACCAGCTAAAGCTACCAAAGATGGTGTAGTCACTACTCTTACAAAAGATGAATGGAGCAATGAACAAAAGGAAGAAAATACAAGAACAAAAAGGCTATAATCACAATAGCTTCTTCCATGATAAGGAAAGAAAGTAGCAAGCTTCAACGTTGTATTTCGGATAAGGAAATATGGGAAACCTTGAAAAATCATTATGAAGGCAATATACAAGTTAGAAGCAAGAAGGTTCAACTTCATATATATGAGTACGAACTCTTCAAAATAAAGCCACACGAATCAATCACGAAGATGACGAATCGGCTCATAGCTCTTCTTACAACCCTCAAGAAACTTGAAAAACATTTTTCCAAGGAAGAAGTAAACAAGATTCTAAGAATCCTACCTAAGAAGGATTGGGAATCTCGGGTTACTTCAATTGAGGAAGCTCAAGACCTCTCAACTCTCTCAATTGATATGCTTATTGGAAAGCTTCTCACCCATGAGCTTACAATTAAGCAAAGATGTGAAGAGCAAGAAGAAAAGGAAGAAAATAAGAAAAGCATTGCTTTAAAAGCTTCACAAAATGATAGTGAAGAAGAAACCCTTGGAGATTCAAGTGACAAAGATGATGAAATTTCCATGCTCACAAGAAACTTCAAGAAGTTCTTGAGAAAACAAGGCTCCTCAAGAACAAGAGACTTCAACAAGAAGCACGAAGGAGATGGTAAGAAGAAATCCAAAGAAGTTACTTGCTATGAATGTAAGAAACCGGGTCATATATGAAGTGAGTGTCCCAAACTCAAATTCAAGAACAAGGGAGCAAAGGATAGGAAGAAGGCCTCCAAAGCTACTTGGGATGACTCCTCCGAATCTGAGAAGGAATAGGAACAACAAGAAGTGGCCAACCTTTGCTTTATGGCTCTTAAAGACGAAAATGAGGTACCATCTATTTCTAACTCATCTTGTGATGATTATTGTGAATATGATGATGATGATGATGATGATGATGATGATGAGAGCTCTATTGTGAGTAAACTCTTGCTTAAATGCAAAAGCTTGCATTCTAAGAAGAAGCATTATAAGCATAAGTTAACTAGTTTATCCAAGGAATTTGAAAACTTGAAAGATGATTTTTCCAAACTTGCTAAATCAAACAAAAAACTTGCAAGTGATTTGGAATGTTCAAGTTCCTTAAAAGATCAACTTAAAAAAGCGAATGATGAAAATCATAAACTTTCTAAAGAGGTTTTAGAGTTAAAAAATTCCATTTCAAAATTCAAGAAGGGAAAAGAGACTTTAGATAGTCTTCTTGACTCTCAAAAATTTCATAAAGATACTTATGGAATTGGATACAAAAATGGAATGACTCCTTCATCATCATCACATATTAATTTTATTAAAGCTCATGATTCTACGGCTTCTACCTCAAAAAATGAGACTCAAGCTTTCAAAGCCAAAAGGTCTCATGTGTCAA
>CATIWK010280026.1:0-10789 GCA_949634005.1 Mallotus japonicus
GTATTAACTCAAATTTTAAACATTTAACTATTTAACAACTAAACTATTGCTAAGGTAATGATATGCTAACTATTATCGATCAGTACTAACCTTTAAATGCTAATACCAATTGAAATTTTGCATTTAAGTTTCCTTATTTGCTGATATGGAATTGGAAAGATACATAGGAAAAGGGCGGTTGTTGCTGCGTTGACATCCATGAATTGAATCATCAGCATCCTGAAGGTTTCAATGTAAGTGCATACTTGAACAAAAAGAAAGACAGACCACTACCACCCACTGTTAGGATGGTTCCATCTATATGTTTTTAGCCTTAAAATAAGAACATAGAACAACTTTTTTTAAAAAAAAAAATCAACTGTTTCCATCCTTTTTAGAACGAGAATCAAATTAAATTATACTTGAAACTTTTCGGTTTAGATTCTAATCTAATATCTATAAATACTTTTATTAACAATCGTTGAGATCAGCTGGTAAGGGGTTGTTCTCAAATCATGATATATGCAATCGTATTAAATTAATTGTTGAAATTTTTACCGTTTTTGTGATCTTTTTCGGATCGAAACGGAATAATAGTGAATTTTAAATTTTCATACAAATTAATTGATATCCTTGAGTGTGCTAACACTTTTATGCCCTATGGAGTGGAGTTTCAACACAATTTTCGAATAAAGTTTTGGATGTCACGAGTTGTATGATAAGCTAATCCTATATTTCTTCCCTTGTCCTTAACAAAATTCATCAATATGAAAGACTCAAGACCCACACCTTGTACTCTTCACAAGGACATATATGGGCCAGAAGTGAATTATGTCCCAGCCAGGTAAGTGATTAGTTTCACGATTTGGGCCAATGAAACTTTCGTTTTTGCAAGGCTAGTCCTATAAGTGTGAAAGATTTAGGCCTGCCCAATCAACAAGGACCAAGTCCACTGCCTGAGGCTTTTTGTTTTATAAAACAGAAAGTTCATAGAAGTGTGTTGGTTCTAAAACTATTTCAAATGGCGAATATTGAGTAATTTAATGGTATAACTTCTTTTAAGATATTAATAGGTTAAGAATTTAATCTTTTGTTTCTTTCATCCTCGGTTAAAAAAAACTAGTTCAAAGAATAAGCTTTTAAAACTCATGAAAGTGATTAGCTCGAACAAAAAATGCATTCATTTTGTTGTGTTTAAAATACTTTTCTAATGGAAAAATGTTTAGGATTTAAATAGTTTTATAATCTTAACATCGATTCTTTTAAAAAATAAAAGAAAAACACGTAACATATTAGTCTGAAAATATTTAAAGGGATTAAAACTTTCTAAGTATTAATTTTGAAAATTTAATGATTTTTATCAAAAATTAAAAATCTAAAATATGAATAAATTTCGTAGTTCAAGTTCTATTAAATATTATTTTTTAACATTAAAATTTATAAAAATAATATAAATTAATCTATTCAAATTTTAACTATGACCTCTTATTCTACAACATAACCCAATAGATTTGAAGTAAGACCTTTTCCTTTCAAGAGCATCACCCATGAAATTAATCCACGAGTAGGTAACATTAAACCAATCAAATTAACAAAACAAGACGGCAAGTTAATTTTATTTTTCTAAGTTATCGGCATTTAGAGCATATTGCATTCGAGTGAAAAGTGGTAAAAGATTATTAATAATTATTTAACGTAATTGTATATATTACGACTTAAATTTATTAATAATTATTTAATGTGATTTTGTATATTACGACTCAAACTCAAGACATTATTTAAATGAGAAAAATCTCTACCAGTTGATTAAACAAATATTGATGATAAGTTGGATTTAAAACATGTCATATATATGATATTAACATTATTTAGAAGTTGAAGTTTCAAGTGTACTATAAGCCAATCATGAAGTGGAGTGGTGGACATTATTATTAATTATACAAAATTCTTAACACTTGGAGATCAAGCTAGATTTTTGTCTCTCATAATAATCATATTAAATCCATCCCAAATACTTCCCATATACTAATACTAATTATAATATATAATTAACAATAATGATAATAATAATAATACCACCATGTATCCATACATTAATTTTTTTTAATGAAACAGTCGGTGAGTATAATACTCACTTATAATCCCAATTGTTATACAATCATTGTTTTATAACAAAATAATATAGTTCTTTTTTAAAGAATATTAAAAAAATAACTCATAATTTATAAATTAATTAACCATGTATATTTAATAATAATAAAAAAAATAAAAAGAAAGGATAATCATATGCTTTTCGGTGCATAGTCAATGTTTAGGCAGCCAAACACTTCACGTCTTTTGACTTGTTTGTTTGTGTCTCGTGTACTCTCGTCTAATTCCCACACGTGCATAAATTATATAGTCATGCATGTACATGCACAAAACACACACACACATATATATATATATATATATTTTTTTTTAAATAGTTAATTAATATGTTTTTTTTTAAATCAATACATCAATTGTGCCATGTTAATTAATGTTTGTCAACATATATAAGTTGAATGCAAATTAAATTTTACTATGTAGACACCATCGGTTTGGACCCACAACGAAAGTTCAGTGATGAGAAAGTCTGTATTTCAAATGCAAGAAGAGTCTGAGATCTTTTTAGAATAAGTTCAAAAGATTAAAACCTGGCCCAAAGTTACCTAGCTAAAACCCAAACCTAGCCCATTAAGCCTTTAAGCCCAAACCCATATCAGGCCTGGGTGGAGAGGCGATCGCCTCACCGAAAAGGCGGCGCCTCTTCACCCTGGACATCGACGAGGAAATGCCTCATCGAAGAGGCGCCACCTCTTTACACCTGTCTCATGCAGCAATAAATGCTATTTATTGCTGCATTTAACACCAAAATCCAACACATTTCCTTAACTCTGCACATTGTTTGCATGAAAGGAAGACTTTTAAGGCAAAAATCAGCTGGAAAAGAGGAAGTAATGATGAGAAATACTTGGTGGAGATTAAACCTTGATTTTGGGAAATTGAAGAGAGAGAAGAGAGAAGAGTTAAGTATAGGCTTAAGCTGATATTTTAGGGGACTTTTAGCCATTATTAAAAAAAAAGAGAAAAAAGGAGAGAAACGTTCTGAAGAGGGAAGGAGAGAAAACTAAGAAGAGAGAAGAAAAGAAGTTGATCTTAAAGCTTTAGGAGTCTAGTTCTTTGAAGGAGAAAGGATCCTCTTGCATTCAAATCATCAAACAAGTTCTGAAGGCTCAGTTAGGAGCTCAAAACGTTCTTCAATCATTGAGAATTCTCACTTTCAAGTTTCAAAACCTCTATTTCATATAAAAGCATAAATTGTTTAAATCTTGATTGATCTTGAGTATTTATTATCTATTTGTTGTTTTATTGAAGTATAATTGTTTGAATATGTGAATTTTTAAGTGTCAGGAACCTGATTTACGTTTATTTGGATGAATATTTGATTTACTTTAGATTTAAGGAAGTGTAGTCTTCTGTGCTGTTGTGCTCTGTTGAGGAGGCACCGCCTCTTCACATAGAGGCAATCGCCACCCGCCCAGAATCTTGCATGATTCTGCTTCATTTTAGTTCCTTTTGAGTTTATTTTTGATATATTTCCAGTATTTGATACATGTGTAATGCTTAATGTTCCTTAGTATTGCATGTATTTGTTAGGTTGGTAATTTGTTTAAATGATCAATCCATGTTTACATGAACCTCCATGCCTACTTTTATGCAAGTATGATTTGAATTATTGTGTGAATATACTGTTTATTTTTTAGTATGGAGCTAACGGTATTTGTTGTAGGGTTTTGGTGATTTTTAATCACTAAGTAGTTAGTGGATTAATTAGTTCTTGAGAGGTTTTTATTGGGTTAATGTAATAATTGTACAAATAATTGTAATCCTTAATCCCTGTCCCATTTGTTTTGAATGAATGATTGTAATATTTTTATTCATTTATTTGTTTAATTGTCAAGGTAACAAAAAAAAAAAACAAGATTAATGTGCAAAGCTGGTAAAACAATAAAACTGGAAGTGTGTGCAACCAACATTAATAAGGAAATAATTTAATAATCAAAGGTAATAAAGTATAAAACACAAACGGAGACCAACCGTAAGGTTGGGTGGGCATTCCAAGCTCATACCCAGTTTCCGAACTTGATCTCTGAAGACAACTTCTGGGTACCTCTGTAGAATCTAGTTGCTGTAAGTGTGTCCCGGTTTTCATCCGTGTGGCGACTCCATCTCCGATAATGGGCCCCAAGCCCATTTTTGTATTTCCTGGCAGGCCTTGAGCTTGCACAATGCCATGGTCGCCAACACTTGGACGTGCGCTAAACTCTGCCGCCTACATACTACCAATTGTCAGTTTGAGATTAGTCAAGTGATAATTCATTTTTAAGAGTATTATGAGGTGTAGGGTTTAATTTATGTCGTCGTCTATTTAAAGGGAAAAACTGTCTCTATTATGTACTCCATTAAATTTAGGTCATATAATTTTTCCATTTTAAGAAAAATACTATCAATGAGCATTAGCACAATAAAAATATTATGTGAACATTGTTTGAAAGTTTGGGTTTAATTCAGTAAAATTTGGATATGTTAGTTTAGAAAAAAAAAAAAGGATTTCGTGCTTCTATCTTTCTAAATTTTGAGATAAAAATATAATTTAAATTTGATTATATAGAAAATAATGTATATACACTGCAAGTTATATGGGAATAATTCGTTACGAGTTTGATATATTTTTTTTAACAAAAGTGAATTTGATATATCATTGATCAAAGGTTATATATACAAAGATCGAGTTAAAGAGAAACATAAAGTACAAAGTAAATCATTGATATTTATTAGTACTAATAATATGATAAATAAGTAAAATAATTTTTTGTACGCAATAATTTTTGTAATTTATTTATAATGGAATTCATTATCACCATTCGAAATAGATTGTATAAAGAGATTAGCTGATCACATCAAGACAAAATTAACAAGTTTAGAGTGGTATGATATTTACTTAAAATGATCTATAAATCGAGTGATTTGATTTTTTTTTTAATCATAAATCAAGTGGTTAAATCTCAATATCATAAGAGGAGAAGATAGAAAATAAAAAATTTAAATTCTAATTTTCTCAATTAAATATTTATATCTTTTATCATTTGAGCTGATAGTGATTTGATTTCAATCCAAATGCAAATCAATGAATTAATGTTTAATTATGTAAAAGAAAGAACCTACAAAAGTGTACCCACTAGATGAATTAATTTTTTTATTTTCTTGAAAAAAAAAAAGTAGTGGAGCTAGTCACTAAGTAGGCCTTTTGTAGTTGTGTTGAATTTCAATAATGATGAAAAGAGTTTGCAGAGCCATGCAACCCTGTGAATGTGAATATGATATTTGGACTTTTTGGTCACCACCAGTAAATAATAGCTACAGTTTGCCGCAATTAGTGCTCCAGCTGTCATTATTATTATTATTATTTTTGAAACAATTATTATTATTATTATTAAAAATAACATTAATATTTGTAAATTAATCACAAAACAATTTAAAAAGAAAAATTCACAAAAACAATTATATAATTATAATTCATTGCAACACAAAAGAAGGATAGGGTGGCAATAAAGATTAGTTAAGTGATATCTTCTTTTTAATAGCATTTTAAGGTGTAGAATTTGAATCGTATCATCATCTATTTAAAGGGGGAGAACTACCTTTTTTGTGCAGTCCATCAATGCTTAAATTATGTAACCTTACTATTTACCAAAAAAAAAGAGATAGTGCACCTGTCACTCCAAAAGTTTAATATACTGAATTATATTATTACCGGAAGGACTTTTTGTTGGAATGTAAACAAAATAAAGTCAAAGATCTGATTTTGTATATTAGGAATTAAATCTTTATTTCATTTAGGAAGTTATTCTATTCCTAATTAGTTTGTATAATTAGGTTTACCATATATAAGAATATTTTATGTATATATAAAGGATGTAACGTCTTTGTGAAGATATATGAAAAAAGGAGAAAATTCTTCTCTCAATTCTCTTCTCTATTGTTGACATGGTATCAGAGCAGACGATCCTAAGGCTCTAAGACCGATAACAATGGCAGAATTGACAGGCCTTGTGGCGACATGAGAGAAACCTTCCACTGCTATTATAGACGACCTAACAATGAAAATGCAACAAGCATTGACCCAGACCGTGATCCCAGAGACTTCGAGTCCTGATAACATTGGTACCCAGGTGGGTATCAAACTTGATGGCCAAAACTATACCCTCTGGTCTCAAAGTAATGGAGATGTACATAGCAGCCAAAGACAAACTCAGATACATCCTCGGTGATACTCCACAGCCTGAGCCAACAGATCCAACCTTCCGAAAGTGGAGAATGGAGAATGCGGTTGTAAAAGGCTGGCTGATAAACTCAATGAACCCATCTCTGATTGACAACTTCATCCGATATACAACTGCCAAACATCACTATTACTTTTTTTGATGGATCCGACACTTCCCAGGTGTACGAGCTAAAAAGGCTGGTAGCTTGGATGAGACAAGATCGGAGGATCCATCGAGACATACTACAATACTCTCCAAGGATTGTGGAGGGAGATAGATTTTCAGAGGCCAAATCCGATGAAGTGCTCAGAGGATATCCAAATCTACAATAACAACATACAAGAAGACAGAGTCTATACCTTCCTGGATGGGCTAGATGATAGGCTAGATAAAGTCCGGAGTGATGTTCTGCAACTTCGACCATTTCCCACAGTTGAGCAAGCCTATGCTCAGGTCCGACGAGAGGAAACCCGGTAAGCTGTCATGCTGAGTGGAAACTTGGAGACCATTTCGAGTACAACAAAGATCTCTAAAGGGTACATGGCTCATCAAATGGGCTTGCAGATAACCAAGGCCAGATCATCAGTCAGTGAAAAGAAGAAGGGCAAAGGAACTGAAAAAGGATGCACCTACTGTGGAAATCCTAAACACACTCGAGAAACCTGTTTCAAAATACATGAGTATCCCGAGTGGTGGCAAGATCTGAAGAGGAATTGAGAACCAGATTTGACCAAAAGTACCGGTCGAGCAGCTCTTGCTACAAAACGAATGACCGGTACCGAGTCTCTAGTGCCGAGTATTGATGCAGTTAAAAACACACCTCACTCTTCTAATGGTTCAGGTAACACAGGTTATGGTTTATCTTGTTATGAATAGAGAGCTTTGAATGACTGGATTATTGACTCTGGGGCAACCGACCACATGACATTTCACCCCAAAGACTTCGTGGAGGTTAATCAACCCAAACGAGCATGTATTGAAAATGCAAATGGGGTCAAATACCCAGTTATAGAAGTTGGAAAAGTAGCACTGTCCCCATTATTCTCTTTACCTAACACCTTACTCGTTCCTTCACTTTCCAATAAATTTCTATCTATAGGCCAGGCTATCGAGGAATTAAATTATTGTGCACTAATATATCCAAATTTCTATTTATTTCAGGATATTCTCACAAAGGAGATTATTGGTCGTGGTACTAAAAGAGGGGGTTGTATTACATGGATGACTTCAGTTTAGGAAGAGTAAACATTTTGCACCAGACCAACAACAAAGGCCAACAGATCATGTTATGGCATCAAAGGTTGGGACATCCGTCAATAGGCTATATGAAGCATCTATTTATGAGTATGGTATCCAAGTCAGATGAGTCAGAACTTAAATATCAAACTTGTATTCTTTCAAAGAGTCATCGTGTACGTTACCCAGCAAACTCAAATAAAAGTTATGTTCCTTTTGCTCTTATTCATTCTGATGTATGGGGACCCACTCCTTGCTCGGATAGTTCAGGCTTTAAATGGTTTGTCACCTTCATTGATAATTGTACTCGAATGACTTGGTTGTATCTGATGAAACATAAACATTAAATATTTAATATATTTTGATCTTTTCATGCCATGATTCTAACTCAATTCTCAGACACCCTTCAAATACTACGGTTAGATAATGGAGGAGAGTATGTCAACCACGAGTTCCAACAGTACTTCCGAGCTCATGGACTTCATTATGAGACCATATACTCTTAGACACCATAACATAATGGGGTGGCAGAATGAAAAAATAGGCACATACTAGAAACAACTCGAGCACTCTTGATTACAGCTCATGCCCCCAGACGGTATTGGACTGACGCTGTATGTACAGCTGTATATCTCCTGAACAGACTTCCATCCTGACTCTTGGACTTCGACACTCCTCTCCAAACACTTTTTCGTCATGTACATCTCCCTTCGGTTCTCATGCTGCCTCCTCGAGTGTTTGGCTCAGTGGCCTATGTTCACCTTCCCAAAGCTTAACGCACAAAACTGGATCCTTGTGCCGTCCGATGTATTTTTCTAGGCTATAGAGCTCAAAAGAAGGGTTACCGGTGTTATAATTTAGTGACTCGACGTCTCTATACCACTATGGATGTAACATTTCTTGAATTAGAAATGTTCTTCTATATCCGAGATACCCATTCTTTACTTCAGGGGGAGAGAATGAATGAAGATCAGAATTGGGTATTAGAAAATTAGATGAATTGGGGTTCAGAGGGAATGGTTACCGAGCATATAAGAGACTCGGAACATATTGCCGAGCATGATAGATACTCGGAAGGGCAAAGAAGCTCAGAAGGATGCATCAAGCATGAACGTGAGATAGACTCGAAACATGTTACTGAGCAAGGAAGAGACTCTGACCCTATTATAGAGACTATTTTAGAACATGATAGAAGCTCAGAACTTGCTTCCGAGCATGAAACTGCAGAAGGGACCCCCTTTTCTCACAGAGTACATGACCTATCTTCTGAGAATACTCCTGAGGTACATACTCTAAACCCCTCTTTTTTACATAATATCGATGACTCTATTAGCCATAAATTGCCTTTCAGACATAACTGAGGAAAGCCACCAAACAGATACTCACTCGACTAGGAATCTAAAGGGGGAAGATATCCAATTGCTTATCATATATCCGCTCGGAGACTTTCTGAGCCCCTAAAGGCTTTTGCACATAAACTGTCTGCCGAGTACATTCCCCATATAGTGGAGGAGGCATTAAAAGATCCTCAGTGGACTCGGGCCATAATGGATGAAATGATAGCTCTATAAAAGAACCGGACCTGGACACTGGTTCAATTTTCTAAGGGAAAAAGAACAGTGAGTTGTAAATGAGTATTCTCCATCAAACACAAGGCAGATGGATCAGTAGAGAGATACAAGGCTAGGCTTGTGGCAAAGGGGTATACTCAGACTCATGACATTGATTACCAAGAGACATTTTCCCCTGTTGCAAAGTTAAACACTGTAAGAGTCTTGCTATCCCTTGCTGCAAATTTGGATTGGCCTCTTCATCAATTTGATGTGAAGAATGCATTCTTGCATGGGGACCTTGTGGAGGAAGTTTACATGGATATACCACCAGGCTTCGAGATCTCATCCAGAGCTGAATGTGTGTGCAAATTACAGAAAGCTCTATATGGTTCGGTAGGTTTAGCTCAGCAATGAGGAAGCATGGATTCAAACAAAGTAACTCAGATCATACTTTGTTTCTGAAACATCGAGATGGAAAAATAACAGCTTTAATTATCTATGTCGACGACATGATAATTACTGGGAATGATGAGGATGAGATGGAAAATCTACAAAAGTACTTGGCAAGCGAATTTGAGATGAAAAATCTTAGGGGACTGAAATATTTCTTGGGTATCGAAGTTGCTCGGTCAAACCAAGACATATTCTATCTCAAAGAAAATATATCCTTGATTTACTAGCTAAAATCGGAATGCTTGAGTGTAAGCCAGCTGATACACCTATTGCTCAGAATGATAAGCTGAGTATTCATGACAACCAGATTTCGACAGACAAAACTGGTGGGCAAGTTGATAGACTTATCTCACACAAGGTCGGACATAGTGTATGCTGTGAGTCTTGTAAATCAGTTCATGCACAATCCGAGCAAAGATCATATGAATGCAATAATCCGGGTATTGCGTTATTTAAAGTCATCACCCGGAAGAGGGCTCATATTTAGAAAACACAACCACCTAAATGTTGAGGGATACACAGATACTGACTGGGCAGGAAGCTCGGATAGGAAGTCAACATCCGAATATTTTACTTTTGTGGGTGGGAACCTCATTACTTGGAGGAGTAAAAAGCAGAAAGTAGTTACTTTATTCAGTGCCGAAGCCGAGTTCTAAGGCATATCGAAGGGCCTATGTGAACTTCTTTGGTTATGAAGTTTACTCAGTGAAATTCGGTATTATCTAGAGATTGAAATGAACTTGTACTGTGATAATCGGGATGCCATACAGATTGCTCACAATCCGGTTCAACATGATAGGACTAAACATGTGGAGATAGATAGACACTTTATTAAAGAAAAACTTGAAGCCAAGATAGTCAAATTTCCATTTGTGAAGTTCGAAGATCAGTTAGCAGATGTCCTTACAAAAGTTATCTCAAGCTGAGTATTCTATGAATCACTAAGCAAGTTGGGCATTGGTGATATCTATGCACCAACTTGAGGGGGAGTGTTGGAATGTGAACAAAATAAAGTAAAAGATCTGATTTTGTATATTAGGAATTAAATCTTTATTTCATTTAGGAAGTTATTATATTCCTAATTAGTGTGTATAATTAGGTTTACCATATATAGGAATATTTGATGTATATATAAAGGATGTAACCTCTTTGTGAATATATATGAAAAAAAGGAGATAATTCTTCTCTCAATTCTCTTCTCTATTGTTGACACTTTTT
>CATIWK010280045.1:0-14466 GCA_949634005.1 Mallotus japonicus
CTTAAAATGAAATAAATCTACTAATAGCTCTTAAATTATCTAGGCATAACATGTGTTTCTTGATATAATTTTTTATGTTTAAAGCGAACTTTAATTGTTTTTAATAGAGAAGTTATATGACCTAAATATTGATGGACTGTACAATGTGGGCAGTCATTTCCCTTTAAATTGACGACGATAGAACTCAAACTTTACACCTCAAAATGCCCTTTATTTATTTATTTATTTTTATATTTAATCCTTAAAAAATATTCACAATATTAAAATTCAAATTAATTTTTAATTTTGTTTTATTTTTAAAAGAAAATAATTTATTATCATAATTCAACACTAAAAACTAAATTGAGTCAATTAATTTTAATTTTTCAATTATAACTAAATAGTCTTTATTTGACCAAAAAAAACTAAATAGTATTTATATGCATATATAATTAAAGAATTATGAACATAATTTTAAAAAATCTCAAATTTTATTTGTCGTCTGAATAGATTTGACACAACTCAAAAAGTTGAGGATAGAATTGATCATGTGAGATGGCCACGTAAGACGCTTTTTGCCATGTCAGACGCTCTTAAGCCACGTAGGAATGTCACCTCAGTTCTACCTCATGCTCATTACCGTTTGGATAGAATTGGCACAAATCGAAAAGTTGGAGGGCCAAATTGAAGCAACTTTGAAAGTATGATTAAATTAAAAATTGGTTCAAAGTTGAGGATAGATCAGATCAATTTTCCTATAATTAATTATGACCATAATATTTTTTTTTTATATGAAATCAGTTCTAGCATTGAAAAAATTTAAATATAAAAAATATTGAAGTAACATCATATAATTATTTAAATAAAAGATTTATAAAAATTGTAACAAATTATAATTATATTAAATTAATATTAAATTATTATATAAATAAATAACATTGTTATTATATATATATATATATATATATATATATATATATATATATATATATTCACAAGAGAATTTAAAAAAGTCTGTGTAGACCAGTCAGCATCAAGTGGTGAGATATACCAAATGCCAAATATTGTATATATCATGAGTTAGATATATAATATAATTAATATATAGTTTTATGAATAGTAGAATTCATGCATGTCTTTGTATGATTAATGTATATATGGTGATACAAGCAAGTAAAAAAAAAAAAAAAAAAACCAAAAAAAAAAGAACCAACCTTATAGCCACAGTCCTCCTTCGCTCTTGGGTTTTGTACTGTACAACAACATATGGATCTATCTTACTTATATCATCATACACACACGTATACATGTATGGCAAAATAAAAGTGTAAGAACTCAATGTATGATAAAATAAAAGTCTAGGAATTCAATGTATAAAAATAAAAATACAGGGGAAAATCCATAAAAAAATAAAAGTGCAGGGGCAGAAATGGGTTATGCCCAATTATTACAAATGAAACAAACAACCATTACAAGTGAAAAGAAAAAAATTATTACATTGGAAAAGAAGGTATTGACTCCAGAAATGCAAATTTTGCTGGTTTATATACTGATTCCTTTTATCCTTTCAAGATCATATATAATACATTGCTGAAAGCTTCTTATTTACTGAACATGGATAAATAATATAGGATGGACTACTAGGCAGGTATATCTGAAAGCAAAATATATGCAACGGCATGGTGAAATGTAGATTTACATTAGATAAGTCCTGAACAATATAATACAACACAACACAACAAGTATTCTTAAATTCTGGGAGTGTTGCCTTGTAAGTATTAATCTGCTTCTTTTAATCTAGGACTTTTAATCAGATGAGAATAGTGTACTAATGTCATACTGTGGTGCGCGTGTGTTACTAATAAATGCACAAAACTCAAAAGATAAAACACTCCAATCATGTTTATAGATTGCATATAGAAGAAGAAACTCCATCTTATTATTACTATAATTTCTTTTAAAAGCATCATTCAGTAACTGATTCTTTTCTGGGTACTATGGATGAAGATTATTCATATGTCAACATAGATTTATATGCATAAACACAACCAAGAGTTCACACTTTAATTGTACAAGCCAAGAATGAAAGAAAATTAACAGATGTCCACGCATAACCTACAATATTTATCTCAGAGCTGAAGAAAACTGGGTGTTTCAAAGGACATTTGCACATAAAACAACTGCAGCTCATTACTATGAATTCTGCAATTATGGCGCACAAAATGCTGCAGTGAAGGACGACCATCATTCTTCTTGTGGATTCTGCAATCGCGAAGAACAAGAAATTGAAAGTGGAAATAGAGATTATTGAAACATTATTCCTTTGAATGTTCTGAAATCTGACGATGTAATTATGGACTGACATCATAAAGAAAAACATAGTGTAGCTTGATAATAAAATTCACAAGCTTATTATAAAGTAGTTGGTGAAGCAATGTGTACATACCATTTCTGTATGCAATAGCTGTAGTGTTGTGTTAAGGTCCTTCCTCCAACGCCATTTATCCATCTCTTCAGTTAGGTACACTTTCTGAAGCTCTGGTGCACTTACAACTCCTTGAGAGAAAACCTTCATCTCGGGGCATTGTATCACAATTACTTTTTTCAAAGATGGACATTTTATAGTGCAAGTTGCTGAGGAAAAGATAGTGAGGCTTGTTAAACACTGAAGTGTCAGGCTTCTCAATTTATTGAAAGTGATTTCAGTCTGTGTTTCGTCGTCCTCACTTGCTATAATTTCTCTTAACATCTTGCAATCTTTTACAGAAATTTCAGCAAGATGCACCATGCTTTTGGCAGTTTTTGATGTTACTAACTTCACCAGTCCATCACACTCAGACACTTCCAGTGTTGTTAGATTGAAGAAAGACACAGAAGATGGCACCAAATTCATCAAGTTGTGGCAACGATATACACATAGCTCTTCAATATTCTGAAGAACTTTCTCCAGTTGAGGTTTTTGACTGCATATATGCGTCAAATAAGGAAAAAGATCTAGGCTTAGGCATCGTATTTGGGCAAGACTGGTCGCATGTTTCTCCTGAATGACAAGTTCATCTGAGAACAGCTCTTCAAAATCACAAGAATTGAGAACAAGTGTCTCCACATTTGGGAACATCAGAAGGATATCAAATGGAGAAGATGATAACTTTTTGTCATGAAAGTCTTGCAACTCGAGTTCTTCAACAGTGTGAAATGGGCCCTGCAGCTGTATCATCGTGATATCCTTACTCCTTAATGTCAATACTCTTAAGTTTGGAATAACCTGGAGATCAATTGGACAAAATCAGCCTTATGTATATTTATATTAACTGATTATACACTTTAATTTTTTTGGTTATATGGATTTTTCTTAAATTAGCTTTATGTATATTTATATTGACTAATTAAATAATTTAATATTTTTATTAGTATTTAATATTAGATAAATTATAGTATTTAATAATAATATAAATAGACTTGTTCATAAATCAAATATATGCACCTGACCTATAAAATAATTGCGCTTGGATAAGTTTGAAATATATAGATATATATTGAAAAAAAATCGTCAAAATAATGTGATTCACTAAAAGATTGATTCATACCTTCTCAAATAGTGATTGAACTTGACCCTCAAATGGCCTCTCGTCCTCAATTTGCATTATTTGCAACTTTTGTGGTTTGATTGCGAAAATCTCCAAATTAACACAGTCGACCACTCCCAAAATTTCTAGAGTTGGCGTTTCTAAAATATGAATCCCTGGATAAAAGCTCTTTAGATTTTCTAATTCCAAAAGTACTAAACATTTTAGATTAGAAAATACAAACTTAGAAGTTGCTTCATTTCCTTCCTTCTTTGCTATAATATTCTCCATTCCACAGCACCGGACGATGTAAATTGTTTCCAGTTTTGGAAGGCATTCTTTAGCTATTGACGCAGGGAATACCCATTTCAAACTTGAACAATCCCAAACATATATTTCACATATATCGGGAAACGACAGAGTTCCCAAGGGATCCTTATTCCAAATATGCTTCAAATTTGGGAGATTATGTATGTCCAAAATCCTCAACTGACTGGTAGCCACATTATCTGCATCTTTTAAGTCTACTGCTACTAGCTCGTGTAGATCAAACACCTCTTCTAGTAAATGACAATTCTTTACGGATAGATAATTTAGATTTTGGAGTTTTCCCAGCATGTTGGTAGGAAAAATTTTTAGTAGACCTTTTCCATCTTCCACGGTTAAATTTTCTAGTTTGCAAAATGAATCTGGATGAAGTTGATTGTCCCATATCATCTTTAGGTTGTTCATTTTGAAAATTTGCAATTGTACTAAGTTGGGGCAGGCAATCTGCATCAATAATCATAGTGCATCAATAACTAAAAAAAAATCTTTTTCTCACATCCATCAATCACCAAAGTTTATTACCGTTCACCTCAAGATCAAACCATATTTACTCATAATTATAACTAAGTCAAACAATATCCAATTCAATTAAATTTTAAAATAACTTCTAAACTTATGAGATATTTATTTTTTAATTATGACACTTATATTTTTAATTCTAAACACAGTATCTTCTATTGAAAAAAGGTAAAAGAAATCACCTTTTCATCAAAGAGAATTGAGTTTGTTAGTCCAACTTCATCTCCTCTCGTAAAATTGGAAATAAAGGTATTCACTCGAGGACAATCTTTGATCTGAAATACCATCAAGAAGAGGAACATTCAATAAAGTTACCATGCAAAAATTGATTAGTTTTGGAAGAACTTTTTAGTTTTTACCTTGAGAAATTTTAGTTCTGGAAATAGAATCCTGGCCGGTGTCTCTTCTACAGCAATTACTTCTTTCATAGACTTGCAGTCACATATCTCAAGCTTTTCGAGGTGTGCAAGATTTTCAATCATAGACGGAGTAAACAAATAACTCAAATTCTCACATCCATCAATCACCAAAGCTGTTAATGTCTTTTGAATGCATGAAGACAATTTCAGATCTGTCAAATTGGAGGATGTAATCTGCATAAACAAGTTTTTTTACCTTAAATTTACTTTTTGAATGCCAATTTCATAACGAATATCATTTAAAGCATAATCATACCAAAACAATTTAACACTGCATAAGCCTGTATACGTAGGAACTGACCTTTAGCTCAACTGTTTCATCAGTTTTAAGTGATTCTGGTAGCCCCAAAAATGTAGAAGTAAAAGTAGTTGGACAGTCAACAATAGTAATCACTTTCAAAGTTGGACAATGCACAACACTACTTCCAGAGTTGAAATTGTTTAAGCTAGGCAAAGACTCGAGAATGATAAAGTTCAGAAGAGGAAATTTGATCTCTTTCGCAGACGTTCCTTCCACTGCACCATCTTCTGCCACGATAAATTCAACCATATCACAGCTTCTCACTTCTACCTTTTGTAGTTGCAAAAAGCCCGAGCACATAGCAGCACTAAATACATTTCTCAGATTCTTGCAGTTGTGGATTTTAAGCACTTGAAGGTTCTTGAATTCTAAAAAATCTTTAGAGACCTCACACCAAACCTGCCTCAACCTCGGCAAATCAATCAATTTCAATTTCCTTAACTGGGACAATTGCTCAGAATATTGTCCATCAACATTTGGCAATGCTGGACTAAAAATATCTTCCACTGAATCGCAGTTCCTGACCTCAAGCTTTTGCAATTCATTAAGACATGGTAGCAGATTGCATGGAACAGCAAGCGAAGAAATTTCGTAGTCATCTACCACCAACTCTACTAACCCAATAGAGAAATTGACCGGAAGTGACTGATCATGCCAAACATTTTTAAGTTGTGGAAACTCAGAGAGTCTTAGCTGCTGAATGCCACTGGATCCAATCTATATATCAAGGTGAAATTTCGTCAATTAGAAACCCAAATATAGAAAACTATATACAATTAAGGGGAAAATTAAGAAAATTTGGGAAACTGATTCAACGCATACCATTTGCTCATGTAATTGCTGGATTGTGGTGTTAAGGTCCTTAACCCAATGCCATTTATCCATCTCATTAGTTATATGTACTTTTTGTAGCTTCGGAGAGCTGACCACGCCATGAGAGAAGACCTTCATCTTGGGGCACTGTGACACAACTACTTCTTCCAAAGACAGGATTTCGATGGTGCAGCTTGTTGATGGGGAGAAGCTAGTGAGGCTTCTTAAATCAATAAGCTTGAGACTTATCAATTTTTCGAAAATAATCTCACTTCCTGATTGGCATTCGTCTGCTACAATTTCTGTCACCATTTTGCAGCCTTTTACAGTCATATGGGTGAGATTCACCATCCCTTTAGCAGTAGAGGTTGTTACCAAGTTTATTAATCCATTGCAGCTACTTACATACAAAGTTGTAAGATTCTGGAAAAATGCAGAGGATAGTTCTATGTTATTCAATCCATCACACTCAGATATCTCTAGAGATTCAAGATTTGGAAGAAGTTGGCAATCTTGGTTCCATAAATGCCTCAGTGGAGGATTGTCAGTAAGTTTTAAAAATCGTATCCTTGCTAGAGCAATTGCATCCTGATCATCAATAATTATTCCATTTGGGAAGCAAAAACTATTTTCCAAAATAAGATGATCCACATTTTGGAATACCCGAAGAAGATGGAATAGAAAATTCAAGGAAATATCATCACGCAAGGTATAGAGGTGAAGCAATTGACCTTCTTGAGTTACTACTACGCCGTCAAAGTCTAATTTTGTGAAGCTGGGCGAAACCTTGAAATTAAAAAATAAAAAATATAAATAAAACCACCTCAGTTGTCACCACAATAAATATGTTATTTTATTCTATAATTAGAGAGAGGTGCCGGACATTTAAAATTATCATAATTTATAAGTTGGGTAAATCATTTTTATCTAATAACAAAATAAAAAAAAAAGTAAAACAATGATTTTATTTTTTTACTTGGTTTTATTTTAAATTATCTGAAAATTTGTCGTTAAAATCATTTTCTCATAAATCTTTAATAACTTGGTACTGTTATTACCACCATAATCTTTAATAACAATTGACTAATATGCTAATATGACAATTAACTCCGGAACAGAACTGATGATTTTTATTCAGCTTTTTATATTTAATTATTTAATTATTTAATTATTATTTTCTTTTTAATAGTAACTGAAACATAAATAAATAATTAAACATAAATATTATTTAATTATTTATTTCTTAGATCAAGATGTTCTTAGCTAGAATTTAGAAAATAGATCTCTATTTATATTATTTTTTGCTTTTGTATATACTTTTTTTTTATTTTATCTTTTCATGAGCTTATTTTTACCTTGTATATTAATTTTTATAAATTATTTAATATATAATCCAATTCTAATAAGGATAGATATAAGATTTGAATTTAATAAGAAAATACATATAATTAATTATTTTATGTATAATTTGACCGAAATAAGAAAAAAAAAAAGTTAGCTATTTAATATATAATTTAATTAAAATAAAAATACTTTTAATAAAAATTAAAAATTCAATATAAAAATATTTAATTTTTAATTAAATTACAATAAAAATTAATATTTGATTACAATTATAAAAATATGTGCTATTAATTATATATAATTAGATTAGAAATATATTAATTATTTAATATACAATTGAATTCTAATAAAGAGACACGATATTTGAATGCAATAAAAAATTACATATAGTTAATTATTTTATTCATATTACATATAAGTAATTATTTCATTTATAATTTGATTCGAATAAAAAAAATAAAAAAATTAATTATTTAATATATAATTTTATTAAAATAAAAAATATAATTAAAATTTAAAAATCTATATAAATAATACAAATAATTAATAATCTTATTTTTTATTATTTAAGATATATATATATATATACACACACTTTTTTCATTAAAGCACAGGTATATATATATACACACACTTTGCATAAAAGCACAAACTTAAATCCTAATGCAAAATCAACAGCTCTCATGCTGTTTTGGCACTGAGTCATTCTTTCCCTTCACAAACTTAAATCCTAATCACTTTCTCCCTTTTATAGATTGGGTAGAGATTTTTGCACTTCTTCTCTTAATAATTGCACTCCATTTTAACTCTATTAACAATTTAAATGACTTAATTACCCTTAATTTCTAATGACTATATACATTTCACAACAATTAATATTAACTTAAAAATTATTTAATTATTCATACATAATAAAAATCTAATAATTTTAATACAAATAATTTACTTTGATTTAATAGTTTTTATATTATAATCACTCATAATTATTTATTATTTTATTAATTTATTATGTTATTTTATTGTGTATGTTTAATTGTTTACTGCTTTTAAGTGTTTATACAAATGATATTTACATTGTTTTTAAAAAATCATCGGTGAATTTAATTTTAATTTTCTTCATTCAATTTTTATAAAATAAAAATGATAGGATATAATACAAAAACTATTATATGTATCGACAAAATTTGTATAAAATAAAAAAAAACTAAAAAGAATACTTTATCAATTGATATCATCTTCATTAGTTCTATTTTTTTAAAAAAAATAATACATATAAAGTACTTTTTAATTATTTTATTTTATATTAATTTTTTTGATATATATAATATTTTCAATATTATATCCTATCACCTTTATTTAAAAAAGAATTGATTGAAAAATCAAAATTAAATTTACCATCGATTTTTTAAATGTAAATATCATTTGTATAAACATTTAAAAGCATTAAAGCATTAAAAACTAAAAAATATATTGCATAATTAAATTAGCAAATAAATATAACTATTTTTAAAATTCTAACAATATACGTTGAACACAAAATAAATAACATAACAAATTAATAAAGTTATAAATAATTTTCAGTAATTATAATATAAAAATTATTTGAAGTTATTAGCTTTTTATCTATATGAATTAAATAAATTTTTCAGTTGATATTAATAGTGAAAGGTATATAATTATTTTAAATTAAGGATAGTTAAGTTATTTAAATAATTAATAAAATTAAAGTGGAGTACAATTATCAAGAAAATGAGTGCAAAAATCCTCACCCTTATAGATTAGGTCCCTTCACTGCATATTTTAAACAAATTGGGACTTATTTAATTATTTATTTTGTTAATAACAATCACAGGGTTAATATGTCCGAGGACACGAATGTAACATTATCTATAGTATTAACATCACCCGTTAATATAATAATATATAATAAAATATGATTAATATGTCCATATTAATGACTTAACGGGAATAAAATAATACTTACAAAACAAATAATTTTAGTTTAAAGTATTAAAGTATAGAAATATAATATTTATTTGTTAATTGTTTTTACATTTTAAATTTAAAATTTAGTAGTTTACCTACAACTTATAATATAATGAAACAAATAAATTCAATTAAAATAAATAAAATACTTAGATAATATAAAAATAATTATACAACCACCAAATATATAATCAGTTGAAATAAGTTTACTGGTCTAATTATTGTCCAATATTGTGCAGACTTAATTGATTGCAATATTATCATATAGCATCATTAATTTTGAGGCGATATGTACACATCAATTTCCTTCAATGAAATTTGTATTTATCGAAATTAAAAAATATATATTAAACACTTTTATAGTCTAATTTTAAATTAATCTAATAGTTATAATTCTATTTGTATAGATGCAAATATTTGTACTGTAACAAGAGTCAATATATGAATATATAATTACAGCTATTAAACAATGAGATGGTACTGTATAAAAAATTATCAAAATTTTAAAAAGATAATAAGTATGGACTTCATTTATATATATATAATTTTTATAATATTGTATTGGACAAAAAATTAACAGAAAAAAAAAAGATATAATATAGCAAATATGTTCAAAATAAAGAAATCAATTTAAATTTATAGAATACATGAATTATTTTGTGAAAAAATTAATTTTCTTTGGATATGATTTCAGTTTTTTTTTAATCAAAATAAACTAAAAAAAAGCTTCAAATATAATCTAAAAAAAAGATCTATAGCCTGAGGTATAAATAAATTTATACAAATCCCATTAAAACTTGCAATTCCCTATTAAAGAAAAATCATGAGATCAAATTAGAGGTGTTACTATTCTCAGTCATCCTCCTTATGATGTTTTCACTACGCTTCAAGAGGGCTTGATAGTGGTAGTTTTGCCCCTGACAAATAATTGCTAGTGTTTTTTGTTTTGAAATTTTCGTACTCCACTATATTAAAAAAAAATTATATAGAGATTCGTTGTTTATGCATATAATTTTAAATCATAGTAAATATATGTCATAATCTTTTTATTCTATGCTAAATTCAAATTAAATTTATTCACGAGTAAAGCAATATTTTTATTTATCTATGATTTATATGAAGTTTTTTCTAGGGTAATAATAGTGTAAGGTGTGAATATTTATTTTTTTAAAAAATACATCGTATCTTTTTAATATTATTCTAAGAATATATTTAAACGTTTTTAATAGTAAGGGTTATCAAAATAAGTAGGCCAAAGGTACAAATTGGACCTTGAATTATGCGCTTAGGACTGAATTGGATCCTTATGTTTTTTTGTTCCCATTTGAAACTTTTTTTTTTCAAAATTATTTCAAATTGGACCTCATCCAGACGGATCCCTAACAGACGTTACAAACATGCACAGCTGGACTCGTGGGACATTGGAACTTAAACTTTGTAAATTAAGACATATGTCCAATATGTCTTAATTTAATTTGTCCAACATGTCTTAATTTATAAAGTTGAAGTTCCAATTTGACCCTTTTTGGTGGGTCCGGCAAGTCCAGCTGTGCATGTTTGTAATGTCTGTTAGGGATCCGTCTGGGTGAGGTCCGATTTGAGATAATTTTGAAAAAAAAAGTTCCAAATGAGAACAAAAAAACATAAGGGTCTAATCCAGTCCTAGGCGCATAATTTAGGGTCTAATTTGTACCTTTGGCCAAATAAGTATAATTGAATAGTTTATTAAAATAAAATGGTTTAGATTTAAAAGATTAAAAATTCATGATTATATAGATAACATGACACTATATAGATATACAGTACCTTTGTGGAAGAGAAAAGTGGTTGGAGAGTTTGCCTGTCTTCTTCTGCTTGGAGAGTTTGCATGTCTTCTTCTGCTTGGAAATCAAAAATCTTCAATCTCTTGCATTCCCAAACCCTCAACTCTTGTAGCACTGGACATCCTAAAGTGTGACTTCCAGAGTAAAAACACTTTAATTGTTCTAGTTTCAAAAGATTCAAGATCTTCAGCCGAGGAAACACAAATCTAGGAGTTGTTTTTACAGTCTCTTCCTTCAGAACAATTTCCTCCAATACACTACAATTATTTATTCTTAGTTCTTCTAGTCCTTGAAGATTTCTAGCAATTGAAGCTGGGAAGAAATATTTCAGACTCGGACATCGCGAAACAAAAATGCGGCGCAATTTAGCAAAAGAGGCAGTTGTTGTGGGATCCTCAATGTTCCACTTCCATACATGTTCAAAGTTATGCATGTTCACAATAAGCAGCCGCTCCAACTCAGGAAATGCAACCTTGCATTACAATACAAGTTTTATTTATATAATAAGTTACAAAAATATATAGATAAATAAACAAGACCGTATACATATAATAAGATTCATAAGCGAGCGAGTTTTTATTATTTTTAATTTTGTTAACTAAATAATAATTCTCAATTATATTTGAAATTAGTTTTAAACTTTAATCCATCACTTTTCTTTGATAGTAATATATTGTTATTTAGTTAACTATTATTTTATTTTTATTGGTAAATGAAACTTTAATTTTAAAATAATAGTTTTATTTCATTAAATTTAATAAAATATAAAGACTTTTTTTTAAATAATACAATATAAAGACTTAATACATAAAAATGCTATTGCTATAAGATAAATAAAAATAATAATATTTTAGATATGTTAAAAAAAAAGACACGACCATAAAAGAATGTAAAAGTAAAAAAAAAATCATAAAAAGAGAAAAATGTGATGCAACAAAAAAAATATTTAGTTTTACAATCGGTTATTGAGTTGCAAGTTATTATAATTAATTGATATGATCTAATTCTCTATCATCCAGTGCTCTTATTGATATGATCTAAAAATTTAAATTTTATGTATCACCTATGATTTACGGAAACTTTAATTGATAGGAATTTCGCCAAGTCAAAAACTTCAAAAAAATTTTTGGAAACATTTCAAGATAGTTTCCACAAATATGAAAAATTAGGAAATCGGTTTTTAACTTGGAATGAAAATCTGTTTGCAATTTGAAAATATGTTTACAACTTGAAAATCCATTTTCAACTTGAAGAATTTATTGCTTCAGTTTTTTCTTAAATAATAAAGAAAATAAATTTAAAAGAGATTTCATATTTTCTCAACTTATTATTATAATAATAAATAAAGATTTTAATATTTATATATTTATACATATTTTTATTATTTATTAATATAGCTCTAATATTTTTAACGTTTTTATGTTTCCTTGTATTCTATTTTTGCGCAATTTAGCATATGCCAATGAAACATCGGGAATGAGATGCTAATGAAATAAAAGATTTTGTAAATTGATATATATATTTACTAATGAATATTGTGAATGAAATGATAATAAATATCTTACATGTTATAAATTGGTATAGAAGATTTTCTGATTATTTTTAGTGTTCTATAATTATATTTAGAGATAATAAATATCACCAGTCATAAATCTGGGTTTTATTTTGTTTTTCATAATTATTTCGTTTTGTTGCGGCGTTAGTTTTTGTCGTTTTGTTACAACGTTTTATTTTTTATCGTCTTGTTGTGGCTTTTTATTAGTGTGTGGGCGATTCAGACAGACTAAGCATATTCTATCAGACAGACAAAACAAATCAGATTATGGTCGTCAATATGTTGCAGAAATGGAGTTATTCTAATCACTATAGTATTATCAAATTTATAGGTTTTGAGCCGATTTATTATGTTATTAACCTGGGTGTTGTTTTATACTCTATGGTTTTTAACGAATTTGTATATGTGTTTCCATCGATGTATTGCTAGTTTAAATTAATAAAATTCTTTTTTTTCAAAAAAAAAAAAATCACTAGTCATAAAAAATAGATTTTGGATTGGATCTAATTTATATTTATAAATTGATCTCTATGATTTTTTATATTTATAAATTAAACCCTATATTTTTAATATTTATAAATTAATCACAATGTCATGTTTCCTATATTTTTTTAAAAATAACAACCAATGTTCAGCCTCATTTGTGCTACATAATATATCACTAAGGGGACAATAGAATGGTTCTAAGAATTAATTTGCTAAAAATCAAAATATCATGTTATTTCCAAATTCAAAGAACTAAAGATTGTTTAGGGTGAAAATTGAGGGACCTAATTTATAATTTTTTTAGTTAGATAGACAAAAGTATCTCTGAAAGAAAAACTAGACTTTTTTTTTTCTTAAAAAAAATATATATGAAAGTTGTAATTTTCAGACGTTTCACACCTGAGATAACAATTTTGTTAGTTCTATAAATTATATCGTTTTTTCATTTAAGTCCTATAAGAAATTTTTTTTACAATCAAGTTCTATAAACTTTAAAAAACATTTCCATTAGTCCTATCCATTAGTAAAAGCAATTTTCTGTTAGTTAACCCTCAAAAACAAACTTTTTTTTTTTACATTTTAGTCCTAAAACTATTAAAAATGTAATTTTTGATATTTTAAATAAATAAAATTATTTATTTATTTATTTATGACTTATTCTATTATTTAACTTCTATAATAATTATATAACTCACTAAAATAATTTTAAGAAAATTTAAAATTAAAAAAATATTTTTTCTCAAATTATTATTTTGTTAACAATGATAAATAAAATTAATTAAGTATTTTTATTATTTTAAAATATAGATTTTATTTAATATATCTTAAATGAATAAATATTTTTTATACTTGGATATACTCAATTAATTCTATCAATATTATAATTTATGTTATATTTTAAATATATTTTAAACTCGATTGTATCTTAATTAGATAATTTTAAAAATATTTCTTTAAATTGGAATATTTTATAAAAAATGAAAATAACACATTTTTATTAATAGTTTTATTTATTATTATAAAATATAATTAATTTAAGGTAAATTACAAAACTTTGTTATATTTTATCTTAAATTAATTATTTTTATTATAACAATTAAAATTATAATAAGAATATATTAACTTATTTCATTGTTCAAATATTTATTATAAAATAGCCTAATTTAAAGAAATATTTTTTAAAAATTTGACTAACTCTAATTTGATCGAGTTTAATTAGTTTTATTTATCATTCTCAATATAACTAATAATTTAAGAAAAATATAATTTTTATTTTTATTATTTAAATTTATTTTAGTGAGTTATATAGTTACTATGAAAGTTAAGAAATATAAAAAGTCACAGATAA
>CATIWK010280126.1:0-23153 GCA_949634005.1 Mallotus japonicus
AATTATTAATTAACATAATTAAACAAATTGGATTTTTTTTTTCACTGAATAAAAATAATTAAAATATTAAGACTTTTATTAACACTGCAAATCTTACTAAGATTTATAAATTTAAAATAATAAGAAGTTCAGGGTATTACAAGTTGGCCTTGAACGTGTATTCAATATAGCATATTATTCGTATATTAAAAATATACTAATATAGTTAACCCAACTCCAAAACAAAATTTAATCAATGAGAAGTATGATGTCATATTGTTGGGAAATGGTCTAAAATATTGCATTTTCAGTATATTATTTGTATATTATTCGTATGTTATTCATGTATTATTCGTATATTATTCGTGTATTATTCGTATATTAAAATAGTATACAACAAGTATATTATTCGTATATCTTTTGTTTTTTATACACTTCAGAATATAAAAAAATTAATAATTTGAATAAGTATATATTGTTAGAAAAATTATCAAAGAAATAGTTGGCCTTCAACGTATATTTAAATTAATAAATAAAAGTAATTGTATTCAATTAATTAAAGTAAATAAATAAATAAAAATACTATTCATAAAACTAATTAAAATAAATAAATAAATAAAAATACTATTCATCTTCTTTTGTTTCTACTTGGATTAAACTAATTAAAGTTCTATGGCTTTAAATATTGACGATTTAAATAAAAAACACTTTTGATTGATTATAATTAAAATTATAATTAATTTAATAATTGTATTAAAATTAAGATTAATTAAAATAAAATTATAATTGCATTTAATTTATTATAATCACATTTTTATTAATTCAATATTTATTAGTTAATAAATAATTGAGATAAATATATAAATAGTGTCCGAACAATTATTTTTACAATTACGTGTCTAAACCTGCAAAAAATTTGTAAAGTGGTGTTTCTAATAGATTTTATAGGTTTAAGTGCTTATGTGTCTTGTTTTAAGGAGTAAATTGACTTAAATGCCTTTTTTTTTTATATTAGATTCATTTTTTTAATTTGAAATTTATCTTTCACTTATATGTATTAAATTTGAAAGAAAAATATATTGGATATTACTAAAAAATATATAATAAAATCAAAATTAAACTATTATTAGTGAAAAATAAAATAAAATAAAAATATTAAATTTATTTTTAAATTTACTTGAAACAATGAAATAAAAATATAATTTAATTAAAATAAAATACAAGTAAAATTTTATTTATTATAAATAAAAATAAAAATAATTTTTTAATGAATAAAATTTTATTTGACTAAAATTATAAATAAAAAATTAAATTCAACCACTATAATTAATTAAAAAATAAAAAATATTTAATTTTTTCTGTTTAATATGATAAATAAAAATACTATTAACACTTCTAATAATCTTAAAAAACAATTAAAATGAAAAAAAATAAAGTTTAATATAAAAAAAAGTCAATATTTACTAGGCACACCATGTCCTTGTTGGGCTGACAATTTACGCCTGCTTTAGCCCAATCACATGCTGGCCATGTTTGGTCTCGCACGCACGTAAATTCCCAGCGTGTTTGGCTACCGAGAAAATAAACTCAGAGAAAATTTTAAAAGCTTTATTTAATAGAAAATTATAATAAATTTACAAGCTTTATATAATCACTCAGCGGTAATATATTCTTTTTCTTCTTCTTTTTTATTTTAATTTTTGTTGCGGTTCATTTCAGTATCATAATATGTGAATTTTAGTTGAAATTTTGCAGATAAGTTTTGCTGTTTGTGTGATAATTTTTTTTTGAATTTTCTTTTGTTTCGGAAAAATAAAATTACTTTTATTGGAAATGGTTTGCAGCAGATGGTGTAAGAATTGGATTGAATATGTGAAGCAGCAGCCGAATACTACTGCTACAAGTGATTGTTACTCTTCCGTTGAGCATTGTGATGATGCTACTACGTCTGAGGACCCCCATGTCCGCGACATTGAAGTTCATGATAATTTATTGGAAGGCCGTGATTATGTATTGCTTCCACGAGAATTTTGGAACCAGTTATATTCATGATGAGTTAGTTACTTGAATTCGCAAAAAGAGTTAGCTGCGGAGGTGCATCCTCTCCGTCTTCAGCTACTACTAGTTATGCCTAAGGATGACCGTTCTACAATAACAATAAGCAAGAAGGTATGAGCTTGATAGTTCAGTTACCATCATTTACCACTTTGTTCAGCAGCTATATTTTACTCTACGGTACTGCTACTGGCATGTTTCATATTTCGTCACTGGAAAAGAAAATAAATTTAGCACTTGATGATTTAGATGTTATAGGATTTTTTATTCGTTAGCTAGTATGATGAGTGTGATTGATTTGGACTATTGAAGGGCTAAATTGATAAAGAAAACCACTTGAAACCTTTAGCAGAAGAATTATTTTTTGTAGTTCTTAATATTACTAGTAGCTCCATCACAACTAGTATTGCCACCACTGACCATTTGCCTCAGGAGTTCATGTTTTAAATGATTGTAACCGATGGCCATTATGATATCAAATATTAATAGCTACGCTATAAATTTTAGATTTCTAAACTAATAATTCTAGTGTTAAAATATTTAAATGATTATATACTTTATTCACTTATCTCAAAATTGATAATTTTGGCAGGAAACAATCGAAGAGCTTCACAAAAGAGCTTGTGAGATCTTTGATCTCAATTCAGAACAAGTACAGGCTTGATTTATTTTTATTAGTATGTCGGCCTTATTTTCAGCTTCATAATACTTACTTTTTTTGTTGCGTTGACAGGTGCACTTATGGGATTATTATGGCCACTGAAAGCATTATTTGATGAATGATATGGACAAAACACATGATGGTGCTAACATACAGATGGATCACGATGTAAGTTTCTTGTAATTGAGCAACTTCTTTCTGTTTAGGAGTACTAGATTTGCTTTGAGGAAATTATTTTTTGCATGCATGTAGCTTGTTTCCTATTAGTGTAATGTGGTTCTGCATATTTTGCATGCGTATGAAAGATTCTTTTAAATATGTGGTTTCTGACTGAATATGTTATTTGATGAGTAAAAGAATGTTGGAATGTTGAGGAGAATGAATTTGCTAGGGTTATATATGGCTCATGGTCCATTGAAAGTGAATGATGTTGGTTAATCTAGAGCCTTACTGTCTTGATTGTCAATTCTTTATTTTTCTTTCTACAGTGAAGAATGAAACTTACAAGCAATAGGTAATTTTTTTTCTATGATGTATCTTGGAGATTCTAGTAAATGCTGGTAATGATTCCTTTGATGGGCTAATGCTAGATGACTAAGTTTAAGGTTCTAGCTGCTGTAGAGACATTTTTGCCAAAGGTTCATTAACCAAGGATGATGTGGTTGCATGAAATAAAATAATTCGAATTAAAAGGATGAGAAAGACTCTTATATGATGGAGTGGTTGTTCACTTGATATCTTGTTGGCATATATTCATCCAATTATTTAAGGACATGTTAGTTTTGCTTTGTGTGGATTTATTGTTGTTTTCTTAAGTGTATCTACGATACTTCTCTATTTTATTTTTTATTTTTTTGCATCATGAGTACCCTGCATTATAGTTTGATATTTTCAAAAATTCCTGTTTATAACACAAATCTTGCTTCAAGACTATTTGCTATGGGAGTATTTGAAAAAGTCTCATTATAATGTACTTTATATTACTTGTAATTTTATCTGTTTTAACATTTTATTTTTCTTTTGTTCTACAATCACATGTACAGATTCTGGTGGAGGTTCTTAACAATATCAATGGTACTGCTTTGAGCGGTTATATGAGTTCTATTCTAGACAATGGGTCTACTCAGAGGAAAGCTAGTTCTGTTCCTTTAGAACCTTCTAAGTTAGGCTTATCAATTACAGAAGGTTTATCTGCTAGCAAGGGTGGTTCTAGAAGTTGCAGCTGCTGAGCTGCCACAAGGACAGAACCTGGCGTCTCCTGGTGGGGAGTCAGATAACACATATGGAGATAGCGGTGTCAGTCCAAGGGGGACATCTGGCGGCTTAACTGGGTTCAGAACCTAGGAAACGCATGCTTTATGAATAGTGCAATATAATGCCTTGTTCATACTCCTGAGTTTGTTAAATACTTCTGGGAGGATTATCATCAAGAGATAAATTGGCAAAACCCCTTAGGTATGGTGGTAGGTTTGAGACAGTTGAAATTTAGTGATTAGCATTATTACATTATTTTTTTCCCATCTTGAGTTTAGAATACTTTAAGGTGTCCTTTGTTGTTGAAAATGTAATTTCTTGCAAACTATTTTCGGAATTTTCTGGAGTTTGGGGTGCATAGGAAAGCTGGTTAGTGGAAAATGTTTCCATGTTAAAGGGTAAAAGTAAGCAATTTTCTACAAAACAAGTGAATTCCTGTTTCCAAAACAAGAAACCATATACCCAGTAGTTTACTGTCAACCATTGACGGCCAGGGGCAGTCATTAGTTGCCATCTGGCATTGCCACTTGTTGGCAACTGCCACCATTTATTCTGTATTTATCTTCTCTTCACTTCAGGTTATTTAAAGTCTTGTGGAAAAATATGGAGTCCAGATAGGTCTAAATTTCCTGATAGTTTTCTTCAGCTATAAGAATATTACTGTTATCATCATGCTGCAAGCACTAGAAAACAGTTTTTACTACTGCAATCAAATAGTAAAATAATCCATTTCTTTGAAGCAAATATTTCCCAGAGACTAATCATGTTCAAAAATTTGAAACTATTTGATCTAATTTTAACAGCCAGCACAGTAACCTTGAAAGTGGCTTGTTCTTTAATGAGATGTGAACAAATGCCTGAACCAATATATGTTATTCTATGTCTCTGTATTATGGGATCTCGTCATTCATATATAAGGAGTTGGTGTGGTTTATTTTATAGCATAACATATGAATACTAAGAACTATTATTCTTATTGAGACTAGATTTCATAGGTTAAAGCCCAGGTTTTTTGATAGTAAAACAACCAACTTTTATTCGTAAACTGGGTTATTTTATTCTATGCCATGCAAGAATTTGCTATATCATGATTGAGAAAAAAAAAAATATTTGTTAGATCAATGCATTCTTGTTTTCTTCTTCATGATATGGTTCTTTACTTTTATCTTGTTTGAATGAATTATGTTTTTTATTTATTTTATTTTTTTTTATTTTGGTTATATTAGATTGTTGGTGGTGATGCTTGGTAATTTTGTTAGTTTGAGTCTTTATGATTATCTCCATATTATTGATAGCATGTTGCAGATTTAAGCCTTTTCATTTGTTATAGTTGCAAATAAAGGTAGTGAATCTTGGTGATAATTACTCAACCTGTTAAGGTTGTTAATGGTCAAGGTCAAAACTTTCTGACTATTCGCTGAAGAAAAAAAAAAAAGATATCTAATTTCCGGTAAAAAGCAAATTGCTTAACTTGATAGAATGTGAAGGTTGAGGTACGAGTTGATAAAGTTAAAAGCATTGGCCAATTTGATAACTGACACAAATGTTCAGCTCTTTTTGGTCATTAGGCTCTGAAAATGATATGCATGCATTTAGAGCTGCAATGTGCTAATATATAATTGAAGTTAGTGGGAATATGTATGGACTGTTAGAAATTGTCAACAGACTGGTCATGCGTGCGATGACTTTTATGTTTACTAGACAAACATTTCTGCCTTTTAGCTTGTATATACATTATATGAGAATGAGTTCGCAATATCTAAAGTTGAGGGTTGTGGGACATAAAATTTGGACTGCTCAGTTTTGTTGGATTTTTAAATTTTAATGTATCATTTTTTAAATTTTCTGTTACATGATATAGATAAGTCACACGATCAACAGGCTAGCTTTTGGTGAATACTTCCCTGGTGTGGTGAATCCTCTTGATGGGCAATTTTTTCTTTCTTCTCTGCATTGCTATTTTAATTATAAGAAATAAATCTAAGTTATTAGTGTTGGCATTTTAGTTATAACAATCGAAATGTCAAAGTTCATGCATGTTTTTCTGTGTATGAAACTATGAACTATGAACTTGAAATTGTTATAACCAAATTGCCATGATAGTAACCTTTTTTTTTTTTTTTTTTTTGCGGGTGTGTTAACTGATATTTTTTTTTTTTATTTTCTCTACCCTTGGTACCTCAAGCTTCCTTCATATGTTAGTCTTCGCTGTTTGTTAAATTTATGTCTGCTTCATTCTGTAGAAATTTGATAAATTATCTGTCATGTTTTCAGGGTACCATGGGTGCATGAAACACCAAATGGCTTTTACCAATATTTGGTATTTACCAATATTGAGTTTCTAATTTCTTGCCCTCATATTTTTCTAGGTTGTTGACTTTTGGCTAAAACACAACAAATAAAAACTATTAGGATCTAGCAATTTCAAATAATTTGGCCAGTTAAATCATGTCTTTTGTTATTGGATAATTCTGCTTATTATAAAATATTGATTGTGTGGATTGAGCTGTTCGTAGGAAGTAGCATATGCAAGAAATGCAATATAACTGTTTCCTGGGATAACGTTGGCTAAGGGGTATACTGTTGCTGTGACTGTTATAATTTGACTATGGAATAAACACCTGTTTATGGTAGTTTCCAGTTAACATTTGCAATGTTCTTTAGACAGATCTACTGTTTTAACTTTGCAGGTGGTTCCCAAATATACACTGACATTAGAGGCCGCACTGTCCATTCTAACCAGGTAGTACTACATTATTTGATGAGCACATGTCTATTGATTTGTATATTCATGGAATATATGCTAAAAGTCTCTGGCATGGGCATTGTACAGTACTCTGTAATGGAGCATTTCAAGAGTTCAGAATTTATTCTACCTGACACTCCTGGTGTTTTCTTCTTTTTTTTGACTTTTCTCCAATTAATTTGCGTTCTTCCTCCATATCTAATAAGCTTATTTGATTCTCTATTTGAAGTCTTTGGTGACAAGTAGTGCAACAGCTGCTTCTAACCCAAAAAAAAAAAAAAAAATCCTTTTTTTTTTTTTAGCATAGACTGTGCAAGGAGTTCTGAATTATGGTTCTGACAATTTTTTCATTCTAGAAGTTATTTTGGTTTTCTTCTTGATGTGATCATGATAAGTGTATCTTTCATTAAAGTTATCAATCACCTGATGTTACTCATCAGCTATTTGCAGGTGATTTTAGAAGAGGAGTATATTTCATTTCTACACTTCATGACGAATGTATGCGCAATAATTGGAGGTAATATCTAATTTTTTTCCCTACTGGCAAACACAGTGACCAATATTTGTGTGGTGATTCAAAATGCATATTCATTATCTATCAAAATGTTCTCCAGAAAGAATAGTGGTTTCTTTAAACAAAATGGCAACTTGTTTCCCTGATCCAAGGTTCACTTTTTCAGTTGAAAATTGTCTTGTGAAACAATTGTGCTCAGGTTTGAAGTGTATTTATTTCTGCAACTCTCTGTGTAATGTCTGCGGCTGCTTTTTTCCAATTTCTAAATAATGTGATGTTACAGCTATTAAGCCAATAGTCCAGTAGCTGAGCTGCCCTGCAGAGTTAAGGGTTTGAAGTCAGGACAGTGTCTCCCTAAAAGAAACAGTCAATATTCTAAAAGCACATTGTGAGAATTACAAGATAACCAGTTTGTGACTGCCATATATTTAGTTACCCAGCAGAAACTGTTTAGGCAACCTAACTGGATTGGTATTGGAGTTTATTTTGGTTGAAATATTTTTTCCAACAATGAGGTTTAGTTGGGTTGGAAATAGTTTATCCAACAAACTCTAATATGTGGCTTTTCCCTTTGCAATATGACTATGATCTTTGACATTAGGAACTAGACACCCTGAATTTTTTTTTGTCTGACTCTGAACTTTTGTTTCTTTCTGGTGTGCTTAACAAGTAACTTATCGTGGAGCTTTATGTTAGCTGTTAGTTTGATGATATTTATTTAACCATTTTTCCTAGGATTCTATCATTTTTAATTCGTTTTTTGTACTGTTTTTCTTTTAATTACAGTAATTAAGAGGATGTTACCCTTTCTTAATTATCTTCACAATTGTTGGAATAGTAGATTCGTTTGTGTATCATGGTCACAAAGGAATCAAGAAAAAGGTGGAGATTGGGAAATTCAGATGATATTTTCAGTTGATTTTCCATGTGAGATATTAGGCCACCTCAATTAGTGAAATATTATTTTGGTAGTGTCCGAGGACGTCGGCATAATTGGCCGAACCTCGTTAAATTTTGGTGTTCTTTGTATGTCTATTTAATAGCTATTGTCGGGTATAGTTGTCGTGAATTATTGTGCTATTAAAATTACTTATCTTGGTAAAATTCTATCTAAGGAGTGTGGTTTTTAAGTGGGACCATTGTGACCCCACCACTCTTTCCTGGGAATCTACTTTGGGGTGATTTTTAGTACAATCGTTTTCACACTAGTCACCTGTGCAATAGTTCACAAGGTGAATTTGTTATTTTTTGGTGGAAACTAACCCGAATTCCACAACAATTGGTATCAGACCTCTTAGTTTATTTTAGTATGCTTTGTGGTTGCGGCTTAGACTGATCTTCCACACCAGAAAAAATTTTCTTGGGCTAATTGGCATTCTGCATTGACAGCTATTAAATAGAATTTGTAGCAGAAATGTTAGACAGCACAAAATTATCCACATCGACGTCAACAACTTCTTCATCTTCAATTTTGGCATGAAATGCTGTGACAAATGCTAGTTTTGTAGTGGAGATTTTTGATGGCACCGGTCATTTCGGCATGTGACAAAGTGAGGTTCTAGATGCTCTTTTTCAGCAGGGTCTAGACATTGCCATTGAAGAAAAGAAACCATATGATGTTGAAGAGAAAGAATGGAAGATGGTCAATAGATTGGCATATGGTACTATTCGATCGTGTCTTTCTAGAGAGCAGAAATATGCATTTTCTAAAGAAACTTCTACAAATAAATTGTGGAAGGCACTGGAGGAGAAATTCTTGAAGAAAAGCAGTCAGAATAAGCTCTATATGAAAAAGAGATTGTTTCGCTTTAACTATGTTCTAGGTATCACTATGAATGATCACATTACTAGCTTTAATCTTCTGGTAATTGATTTGATGAATATGGACGTGACTTTTAATGATGAAGTTCTGGCTCTGATGTTGGTGGGATCGCTTCCTGATGAGTTTGAGTATCTTGAAACTACTCTACTTCATGGGAAGGTTGCTGTGTCTCTTAGTGAAGTAACTTCTGCCTTGTATAGTTATGAATTGCGAAAGAAAGAAAAGCAAGAAATCATAAGTGTAGAAGTAGAAGCTGTTTGCAGAGTTAGAATAAAGTAAGGAGAGGGAGATCTAAGTCAAAGTCCAGATTGAGTAGAGATGAATGTGCCTTTTGTCGAGGAAAAGGGCACTGGAAGAAAGATTGTCCCAAGCTAAAGAATAAAGGCAAACCTGAAAGGGGAAAGGTTGTCTCAGAGTCAAATGTGGCTGAATGTGATGATGTAGATTCAGACCTCTCAATTGCTGCTATACCATCAACCAGCTGTTATAGTTCATGGTTGCTAGATTCAGCTTGCAGCCACCATATGACCCCCAATAAGTTCTTTGATTTTAAAGAACTAAAAGGTGGAGTTGTCTACATAGGAAATAATGTCCCTCTTCCCACACGTGGGATTGGTTCAATTCACAAGGAATCAGGATGGATCAATCAGAACCTTAATAGGTGTTCATTATGTGCTAGATGTAATGAGAAATCTTATCTCTGTGGGAACCTTAGAGTCAAAAGGTTTCGAAGTGAGGGCGAAAGATGGGATAATAAGGATCATCTCTGATGCACTTGTGATAATGAAGGGAATCCGGAAAAGAAACAATGTGTATTACTTTTTAGGTAGTACAATTGTTGGGACAGCAGCAGTAATGGCTTCTATTGATGATCAGAAGTCAGAAGTAACTAGGTTATAACATATGGGCTTGGGGCATGCTGGAGAAAAATCCTTGAAATTGCTGATAGATCAAGGATTATTGAAAGGAGCACGGGCTTGCAAATTATATTTTTGTGAGTATTGCATCAAAGGGAAAAAGACAAGGGTGAAATTTGGAACAGCAATCTATGATACTGAGGGTATTTTGGATTATGTTTATTCAGATGTGTGGGGGCCTTCCAAGACAGCTTCGTTGGGAGGAAAACATTATTATGTTATCTTTGTTGATGATTTTTCTCGGAGAGTTTGGGTGTATACTATGAAGACAAAGGATGAGGTGCTAGGAGTTTTCCTTAAATGGAAAAAGATGGTGGAGACTCAAACAGGCAAAAAGGTCAAACGTCTCCGTACAGTCAATGGTGGAGAGTTAAAAAATGATCCATTTCTAAAAGTCTATGAAAATGAAGGTATTATTAGGCACTTCACCGTCAGAAATACACTACAACAGAATGGGGTGGCAGAGCATATGAACTGGACATTGTTGGAGAAGGTTCGATGTATGTTATCCAATGCTGGGTTGGGCAAAGAATTTTAGGCTGAAGCTTTGGTATATGCTTGTCACCTTGTCAACCGCTTACCATCGACTACTATTGGTGGTAAAATGCCATTGGAGAAATGGTTTGGAAAACTTGCTATAGATTATGATTCCTTACATGTGTTTGGTTCCACTGCATACTACCATGTGAAGGAGTCAAAACTAGATCCAATAGCAAAGAAGACAATCTTTATAGGGATCACCTCTAGACTGAAAGGCTATCGTCTTTGGTGTACAGAGACAAAGAAAGTATATTCAGCAGGGATGTTACCTTTGATGAATCTACCATGCTGAAAAAGGTAACTTCTGAAAAAAATTAGAGCAGACAGATGGTACTCCTAAACAGGTGGAGTTTGATGGCAGCAGAATTTTCCCAGCCGGTAAAAAATCTGATAATGACTCTCCTATGGTAGAAGAAGAGTCAAATGAAGAAGAGGTTCAGATCCAAGAACCTCCACAACCAGATGAGGAAGAGGTTCAGACCCAAGAACCTCCACAGCAACATGAATCAATTGCACTAAGGAAGGGAAAGAGGAACATTAGACAACATACTCTCTATGTTAATATGGTTGCTTCTGCATCACCAATTGCATTTGATGACGTTCCTGCCACTTATAATGAAATAGTTCAAAGTTCAGAACAGAAGAAGTGGAGGATTGCCATGAATGAAGAAATGTAGTCCTTTCAAAAGAATCAGACATGGAAACTAGCTAGTGTTCCGAAGGGAAAGAAGGCAATTGGGTGCAAATGGGTATATGCAAAGAAAGATGGATTTCCTGACAAGAATAATGTCTGCTATAAAGCAAGATTGGTGGCTAAAGGCTACGCTCAGACGGAAGGAGTTGATTATAATGAAGTATTTTCTCCAGTTGTAAAGCGTTCCTCCATCAAAATTTTGTTGGCTTTGGTAGCACAGTTGGATGTAAAAACTGCATTTTTACATGGAGACTTGGAAGAGGAAATCTATATGACTCAGCCAGATGGATTCAAAGTTGCTGGAAAAGAAAAAATAGTGTGCAAATTAGAAAAATCGCTGTATGGATTGAAGCAATCTCCGAGGCAGTGGTACAAGCAATTTGATAAGTTTATGATTGGGCAGAAGTACACGAGAAGCAAATATGATCATCGTGTTTATTTGCGTAAGCTACAAGACGGATCCTATATATATCTTATTCTTTATGTTGATGATATGCTGATAGCTTCCAAGAGTCAAATAGAAATTGAGAAATTAAAGACTCAATTGAACAGGGAGTTTGAAATGAAGGATCTTGGTGAAGCAAAGAAGATTCTCGGCATGGAAATATGTAGAGATATGAAATTGGGGAGGCTTTGTTTGTCTTAGAAAGAATATCTGAAGAAGGTACTAAAACGTTTTGGCATGAATGAGAAGTCAAAATCAGTTAGTACACCACTTGCTCCTCATTTCAAGCTTAGTGCATCCATGTCACCACAGAATGATGCAGAACGGGAATAAATGATAAAAGTACCGTATGCAAGTGCTGTTGGTAGCTTAATGTATGCAATGGTGTGTACGAGGCCCGATATTTCACAAGCAGTTGGGGTTGTGAGCAGGTATATGCATGATCCTGGAAAGGAGCATTGGTAAGCTGTGAAATGGACTCTACGATATATTCTGAACACCGTAGATGTTGGTTTGATATTTCAGCAAGATAAGAAAGATGGTCAGTGTGTAGTTGGGTATTGTGATTCTGACTATGCTTGTGATTTGGACAAGCGTCGATCAACTACTGGTTATATGTTTACTTTTGCAAAGGCACCAGTCAGTTAGAAGTCCACCTTATAGTTAACAGTGGCTTTGTCAACTATAGAGGCAGAGTATATGGCTATTACAAAGGCTGTAAAGGAGGCAATTTGGCTTCAAGGGTTGCTTGGTGAACTGGGAATGGAGCAAAGGCACATCAAAGTGCATTATGAGAGTCAGAGTGCTATTCATTTAGCAAAGAACCAGGTTTATCATGCAAGGATGAAGCACATTGATGTTCGATATCACTTTGTACGGGAGATTATAGAAGAATGTGGAGTCATAATCCAGAAGATTCAGAACACTGAGAATCGTGCTGATATTATGACGAAAGTGGTAACTGCGGTCAAGTTTAAACATTGTTTAGACTTGGTCAATATTGTTAAAAATTGAAAAATGGAATTTGCAGACACCACTGAAGGTTGGATTTGTGAGAGAATTGTATGAGATTTTGCCAAGGTGGAGATTTGTTAGTTTATTTGCCAAAATCCTACATTGTTTTTTTGTTAAGAGGAGGGAAAGCTCTTTGGTTATAAATAGACCCCTCCTCCCTCATTGTAAATCATCCCTTCCATCCCAATTGCCTCCTCTCCCATATTTAGGCAATTAATTCTTTCTCTCTCTTTTGTAATATTTTCTCAATTAGTGAAATATTATTTTGGTAGTGTCCGAGGACGTAGGCATAATTGGCCGAACCTCGTTAAATTTTGGTGTTCTTTTTATGTCTATTTAATAGCTATTGTCGGGTATAGTTGTTGTGAATTATTATGCTATTAAAATTACTTGTCTCGGTAAAATTCTGTCTAATGGGAACATTGTGACTCCACCACTCTTTCCTGGGAATCTACCTTGGGGTGATTTTTAGTACAATCGTTTTCACACTAGTCACCTGTGGAATTGCACCAGTTGATTCGAGTTTATTTTTCAAAGCTCGAGAAGGGAAGCTAGCAATAATTCTTGTTTATGTTGATGATCTCATCATCACTGGAGACGATGTTAATGAGATCTGCTAGACCAAGAAAAATTTGTCAGTCCAGTTTCAGATGAAAGAGCTTGGGGAGCTGAATTTCTTTCTTCGATTAGAAGTGGAGCGCACAAAGGAGGGAATGTTCCTATTTCAGGAGAAATATGCAAGAAGTCTTCTTCAAAAGTATGGGATGCTTGACTGTAAACCTCTTGCTCTTCCAATAGAGATGAACTCTAAATTGAGCATTACAGAAAGCAAAGACTTGGAAGATTCGATGATGTATCGACAGATAGTTGGCAGTCTAATTTATCTGACATTGACAAGGCCGGATATTGCATTTGCAGTTGGAGTAGTCAGCCGGTTCATGCAAACTCCTAAAAAGCCTCACTTGGAAGCAGTTAGGAGAATTTTGAGGTACATCAAAGGAACACTTGATCACGACTATTTTATAAAAGTAAAATAGCTTGCAAGTTGGAAGGATATTGCGATGCTGATTATGCCGGTGATTATGATACACGGAGATTAACCACTGGTTATGTATTTAGTTTGGGTTTTGGAGTTGTTACTTGGTGCAGCAAAAGACAACCAACAGTATCACTCTCAACAACAAAAGCTGAGTATCGTACGACAACGATAACAGCTCAGGAAAGTACATGGTTAGTACAGTTGTTGGAGAATTTATACCAGCCAGTTGATTATTCGGTACCAATATATTGTTATAATTAATCAGCCATTTGTTTAGTTGAGAACCCAATGTTTCATGTGGAGGTGCAAAATCACTTTATTCGTGAAAAAGCTTTAACAGGGGACATCAAAGTGACTCAGGTAAAAACAGAAGAACAACTGGCAGACATTTTCACTAAAGGTCTTAATAGTGAAAAATTATATGAATTTTGAAAAGAACTCGACATGGCTTCAAGGAAATGGATTAAGGATATTAGTAATAAGGGAGAGTGTTAAAATTATTATTAATATCAAAAGTCAAAAATCAGCCAAATTTAGTTGGATTTTTGGTAGCACACTTTAGTTGACAATTTAGGTAAATGTTTGGTAGCACATAATGGTTGACAAATTTAGTAGCTCATTGTGATTAACAAACTAACCAATTTTGGTTGAAAAACATGTCAAAGCCTTGGCTATAAATAGCCATCCGGATGGGAGTAATAACACATAAGTAGATAGGTAGAGCTAGAGAGCAATAAGGCAAAGGAGAGTGAATAAAAAAGAAAAGTGAGCTGTGTGTGTAGTGCAAAACGAGTATAGTGTATTTATGTGTGAGTGGTGTAGAAAGAGTGGAAATACGGTAAAACCTGTCGTATAAATAATAAAGGCACCAATATTTTTAACGTGGTTCACCCTTCCTTTTTGGGCTACGTCCACGGGACAAACTCCGAAAAATTTCTTCTACTATAAAATAGTAGGTACAAGAGAGAGTCTTATCTAGATCAATACTAGAGGATACACAATAAAAAGAGTTCTCACCAAAATAGTGGCACGCATGGTGTTTCCCAAACCCCAAAATATTTTCCTCACTATTTTCTCACTCATTCATTGAGAAAATATTCTCAAACCTACTCTCTCACACTCATCAAAGCAAACATTGCTTTGGCTCTCACCTCACAAGCACACACAGAGCACTCACAACTCTCTTTCCCGTGCTTATGACTTTCCCTTCATTTTTCTTCACAAGCTCACTTCACCCAAGGCTCTCCCTCCCCTGCACGTTGCTTGTGGATCTACATTTGCCCTCAGGAAGTTTTTCTCACCAAAAAACTTCCCTTTGCATTTCTTGAGGCTGCTCTCTCTGCCCGCCTATTTTCTCCTCACATCCGATGCCTTCATATAGGCATATTCTTAAACATAAGAAAAAAAAAAGTTTTCTTTTTTCAACTAAGGTAGGCACTGATTTTGGTGCCTACACTTTTTGACATTTTGTTTTTTTTTTCTTTTGTTCCTTTCTTTTCTTTTTAATTTTTTCTTTCAAAAGTTTTGGGTCCTCACTTGAGGCGGGACCCACCCAACAAATCTCCCTCTCACGCCTTAAGTGGGAGATGGAAATAAACTTGCTTTCTCCCTCTCCTAACTACGCAGAGGTCATCACCATTCCGGCGGCCAATCAACAGAATTCTCCCAGAAGATTTGTTTCATCCTTCTTGTCTTAGCCTCCATCTTTGCAGCATTTAATAATACCTCCAGAACACAAACCAACAACTCTGATACACTTGTTAGGAATTTTAGGATTAAATTCTAAATTCCCTCCCAAGATCCTCCTTAGCAGAATTTCAAAGAATATAGAAATAGAAAACACACAACACAAGAATTATAGTGGAAACTCCAAATTGGAGAAAAACCACTTTCGTTGTCAAAAGACAACCCGAGAGAATTTTCACTATGTGACAAATTATTACAATCACAAAACTCTCAATATTTCTTCACACCAAAAAGAAAGATAACTACACCAAAACATTACCCATACCCACATTAGAGGAGCCAAATGCTCCACCTAATGAATTACATGCTTAAGAGCCTATTATATTTCTCTTCCATGGGATGATCAACAACGAAGAAATGAGGCCATATTTATAGCCTTCAAGTTCCTATTTCTTATGCCAAACATTTCTTCATTCACCAAAATTAGGCCACATACTTTTCCCATTCTTCATTCAAACAAGGTTAGCCACCTCCATGCTTGACAATTTGGGAAGCCACATTCCATGACTTTTATTCTAAATTAGGCACCTCCTATTTTGACTAACATTACCCAACATTATTTTTAATCAACCATAACAATTTATTGTTAGGAATTTCAAGACTAAATTCCAAATTCCCTCCCAAGATCCTCCTTAGCAGAATATCAAAAAACAGAGAAATAGAAAACACACAACACAAGAATTATAATGGAAACTCCAAATTGGAGGAAAACCACTTTCGTTGTCCAAAGACAACTCGAGAGAATTTTCACTATGTGACAAATTGTTACAATCACAACACTCTTGATATTTCTCTACACCTAAAAAGAAAGATAATTACACCAAAGAGAATTTCCCACCAAATTCTCTAACTCAAAAAGCTTAATACAAAACTTTCTAACTCTTTCTACTTTGGATACACGATCCCAATAAATAACACTCCTTACAAAAGCATTACTCATACCCACATTAGAGGAGCCAAATGCTCCACCTAATGAATTACATGCTTAAAAGCATATTATATTTCTCTTCTACGGGATAATCAACAATGAAGAAATGAGACCATATTTATAGCCTTCAAGTTCCCATTTCATATGCCAAACATTTCTTCATTCACCAACATTAGGCCACCTACTTTTCCCATTCTTCATTCAAACAAGGTTAGCCACCTCCATCATTGACAATTTGGAAAGCCACCTTCCATGACTTTTATTCTAAATTAGGCACCTCCTATTTTGACTAACATAACCCAACATTATTTTTAATCAACCATAACAATCTCTACCTTGATTAAAATAAACATAGCTGCTGCTACAACACTGTCTACTCCAACAGTCATAATTCTCTGGTACCAAGAATTATCATACTCCACCATAAAGAGTATACCCACTTAGAATGAATCACCAATTTTAAGAATTTATTGTTAGGAATTTCAGGACTAAATTCCAAATTCCCTCCCAAGATCATCCTTAGCAGAATATCAAAGAACAGAGAAATAGAAAACACACAACACAAGAATTGTAGTGGAAACTCCAAATTGGAGAAAAACCACTTTCGTTGTACTTTTGGTGATTATGCCGGTGATTATGATACGCGAAGATCAACCACTGGTTATGCATTTAGTTTGGGTTCTGGAGTTGTTACTTGGTGTAGCAAAAGACAACTAACAGTGTCACTCTCAACAACAGAAGATGAGTATCGTGCGGCAACAATGGCAGCTCAGGAAAGTACATGGTTAGTACAGTTGTTGGAGTATTTATACCAGCCAGTTGATTATCCGGTACCAATATATTGTGATAATCAATCAACCATTTGTTTAGTTGAGAACTCAGTGTTTCATGCCAGGACAAAGCATGTGGAGGTGTAATATCACTTTATTCGTGAAAAAACTTTAACAGGGGAGATCAAAGTGACTTAGGTAAAAACAGAGGAACAACTGGCATACATTTTCACTAAAGGTCTTAATAGTGAAAAATTAGATGAATTTCGAAAAGAACTCGGCATGACTTCAAGGAAATGGATTAAGGATATTAATAATAAGGGGATTGTTAAAATTATTATTAATATCAAAAGTCAAAAATCAACCAAATATAGTTGGATTTTTGGTAGCACACTTAAGTTGACAATTTAGGTAAATGTTTGGTAGCACATCATGGTTGACAAATTTGGTAGCACATTGTGGTTGACAAATTAACCAATTTTGGTTGAAAAACATGTCAAAGCCTTGGCTATAAATAGCCATCCGGATGAGAGTAATAACACACAAACATATGGGTAGAGCTGGAGAGCAATAAGGCAAGGGAAAGTGAATAAAAAAGAAAAGTGAGCTGTGTGTGTTTGAGGTGCAAAACGAGTATAGTGTATTTGTGTGTGAGTGGTGTAGAAAGAGTGGAAATAATTTTTTTTTTTTGGGCTTGGTTGTATTAAGTCTTGTTATAATAGTGACTTTTATTGAAAAATATTTATTGTTCACTATTTTATTGTCCCAATTTTCACGTACTATTTTATTATTTTATACACTCAAATTCAATAATTGGTATCAAAGCATTGGTTCCTTGATGTAATTTTGGTGGTGGATCTCAAAGTTTTGTGGAGTTACTATTCATATGAATAGTGAATTCATGAATAGTGAAATTTTGTCGTCGGTTTCGGTTTTGTCGACGAAGGTGTTCTAATACATGGTGGTTCACAGGAAAAACTTGTTATGATCCGGAGAAGTTAGTTTCAAAGTATGGAAGCAGCTATTTCAAGAAGCTGTTTCAAACTCCGTTGAGTTTGAGGTGGAGAAATTTGATGGATGTGTTGATATTGACTTGTGGTGAGATGCAGTTAATGATAATCAATCTGGTTTACATAAGAGTTTGAAGGTGCGGGCAATCTTGGCACCTAAAAAAAAATTGTCAGTAGAGCAGAGTTCGGCAAATTGCTCCAAAATCAGTAAATGGAGATGCTGATATTGCCGCCAGCAGTGGGTCTCTCTTTCTCCATAAGAGACTGGATTATCCTTTTGGCATGTTTTTGATCTCCAAGAGTTGGCATGGAAGAGGACGTGTTACTGCTAGCGGGTCCACAAGTTTTCACACTGGCATTGGCTTGGTATAGATGCAAGGTGTGAGGTGGAAAGGATGTCGATGGCTGAGGAACTCTTAGGAAAACCAAGCTTGAGAGTTGCACCATAAATTTCAGCAAGTTTTTTCGACATGAGCCGAGGTGAAATTCTTAAAATTTTGATTCATTCTAAGTGGGTATACTCTTTATGGTGGAGTATGATAATTCTTGGTACCATAGAATTATGACTGTTGGAGTAGACAGTGTTGTAGCAGCAGCTATGTTTATTTTAATCAAGGTGGAGATTGTTATGGTTGATTAAAAATAATGTTGGGTTATGTTAGTCAAAATAAGAGGTGCCTAATTTAGAATAAAAGTCATGGAAGGTGGCTTCCCAAATTGTCAAGGATGGAGGTGGCTAACCTTGTTTGAATGAAGAATAGGAAAAGTAGGTGGCCTAATTTTGGTGAATGAAGAAATGTTTGGCATATGAAATGGGAACTTGAAGGCTATAAATATGGTCACATTTCTTCATTGTTAATTATCCCGTAGAAGAGAAATATAATATGCTTTTAAGCATGTAATTCATTAGGTGGAGCATTTGGCTCCTCTAATGTGGGTATGGGTAATGCTTTGTAAGGAGTGTTATTTTTGGGATCATGTATCCAAAGTAGAAAGAGTTAGAAAGCTTTGTGTTAAGCTTTTTGACTTGGAGAATTTGTGTGGGAAATTCCCTTTGGTGTAGTTTTCTTTCTTTTGGGTGTGAAGAAATATTGAGAGTTTTGTGATTTAACAATTTGTCACATAGTGAAAATTCTCTCGGGTTGTCTTTTGACAACGAAAGTGGTTTTTCTCCAATTTGGAGTTTCCACTATAATTCTTGTGTTGTGTGTTTTCTATTTCCTATTCTTTGATATTATGCTAAGGAGGATCTTGGGAGGGAATTTGGAATTTAGTCCTGAAATTCCCAACAATTTGTTGAATTTGAGTGTATAAAATAATAAAATAACACATGAAAATTGGGACAATAAAATAGTGAACAATAAGTATTTTTCAATAAAAGTCACTATTATAACAAGATTTAATACAACCAAGCTAAAAAAAAATATATATTATTTTCACTCTTTCTACACCACTCACACACAAATACACTATACTCGTTTTGCACCTCACACACACAGCTCACTTTTCTTTTTTATTCACTCTCCCTTGCCTTATTGCTCTCTAGCTCTACCCATGTGTTTGTGTATTATTACTCCCATCCGGATTGCTATTTATAGCCAAGGCTTTGACAGGTTTTTCAACCAAAATTGGTTAATTTGTCAACTACGATGTGCTACCAAATTTGTCAACCATGATATGCTACCAAACATTACCTAAATTGTCAACTAAAGTGTGCTACCAAAAATCCAACTAAATTTGGCTGATTTTTGACTTTTGATATTAATAATAATTTTAACACTCCCACTTATTATTAATATCCTTAATCCATTTCCTTGAAGTCATGCCGAGTTCTTTTCGAAATTCATCTAATTTTTCACTATTAAGACCTTTAGTGAAAATGTCTGCCAGTTGTTCCTCTGTTTTTACCTGAATCAATTTGATCTCCCCTGTTAAAGCTTTTTCACGAATAAAGTGATATTGCACCTCCACATGCTTTGTCCTGGCATGAAACATTGGGTTCTCAACTAAACAAATGGCTGATTGATTATCACAATATATTGGTACCGGATAATCAACTGGCTGGTATAAATTCTCCAACAACTGTACTAACCATGTACTTTCCTGAGCTTCCATCATTGCCGCACGATACTCAGCTTTTGTTGTTGAGAGTGACACTGTTGGTTGTCTTTTGCTACACCAAGTAACAACTCCATAACCTAAACTAAATGCATAATAAGTGGTTGATCTCCGCGTATCATAATCACCGGTATAATCAGCATCGCAATATCCTTCCAACTTGCAAGCTATTTTACTTTTATAGAATAGCCTGTGATAAAATGTTCCTTTGATTTACCTCAAAATTCTCCTAACTACTTCCAGGTGAGGCTTTTTAGGAGTTTGCATGAACCGACTGACTACTTCAACTGCAAATGCAGTATCTGGCCTTGTCAATGTCAGATAAATTAGACTACCAACTATCTGCTCAATTTAGAGTTCATCTCTATTGGAAGAGTAAGAGGTTTACAGTCAAGCATCCCATACTTTTGAAGAAGACTTCTTACATATTTCTCATGACGTAGAAACATTCTTTCATTTGTGCGCTCCACTTCTAATCCAAGAAAGTAATTCAGCACCCCAAGCTCTTTCATCTGAAACCAGACTGGCAAATTTTTCTTGGTTTGGCAGATCTCATTAACATCGTCTCCAGTGATGATGAGATCATTAACATAAACAAGAATTATTGCTAGCTTCCCTTCTCATGCTTTAACAAATAAACTCAAATCAGCTATTGCAATTCCATAGCCACTATAGATGAGAAACTCAACAATCTTGTCATACCAAGCTCTGGGAGCTTGTTTCATTCCGTATAGCGCCTTCTTCAATTTGCAAAGATACTTAGGATTGAGTTTGTTTTCAAATCCTTTGGGTTGCTCCATGTATACCTCTCGATCCAATTCTCCATTCAGAAAAGCATTTTTGACATCCATCTGCCACAAATTCCAAGATTTACTTGCAGCGAGTGCTAGCAAAACATGAACAGTTGCAATCTTGGCCATTGGACTAAACGTCTCATCATAGTCTAGTCCATATTGTTGTGAGAATCCTCGTGCTACAAGACTAGCTTTGTATCTCTCAATTGAGCCATATGGATGCGTTTTGATCTTGTATACCCACTTACATGAAATGGGCTTCACATCTTTGGGTTTTGGCACCAAGTCCCAAGTTTGATTTTCAGCAAGGGCTTTGATCTCCTCTTCCATGGCTTTTCTCCATTCAGCTTTCTGTGATGCTTCTTCAAAGGATGTTGGTTCTTTTTCTTCTTCCATTACTGCAACATTAGCATATTTGGGATTTTTCTTTTTCACCCTGATTGATCTTCTCAATTGTACTGGTGATGTTTCAGGTTGTTCTTCTAGCAACTCCGCTATTGGTTGATCTTTAGCATCTATCTTTTGATACACACTAGTCTGCCATGGCCTTTCTTGAGGTTGAGATTGCGTGACAAGCTTTGGATTCTGCTGAACTTCTGTTGACTGCTCTTTTTCATGCAGTTGCTCTACTTCATTAGAGTGAGGAAGTGCAACATACTCTGGTGTCCACCATGATGATGTCTCATCAAATACAACATTTTATGAGACATAGCATTTGCCAGTGGTAGGATTATAGCATCTCCATCCTTTTCTGTGCTCATCATATCCTACAAAGATACACCTGATTGCCTTCTTGTTGAACTTGCTACGTAGATGATCAGGTATAAATACATAGCAAACACAACCAAAAACTTTGAAGTGGCTCACCGTGGGTTTCATATTCCATAGCTTCTCAAATGGAGACATAAATCCCATTTTCGACTGAGGAAGTCTGTTGATTATGTGAGCTGCTATTCTCATGCACTCGGCCCAAAACCTCCCAGGAACATTCTTAGAATGCAACATGCTTTTGCATACTTCAGCAAGATGCTTGTTCTTTCTTTCTGTAACACCATTTTGTTGTGGCATGTTTGGACAAGTCAATTGTCGCCTAATCTTGCATTGAACAAGATAACTTTAAATTCTTTGAATTTTGCTAGAGTTTCAGATTTTTCTTTCATGAAATAGACCTAGACATATCTTGAATAATCATAAATAAATGTCACCATATAGTGCATACCATTGATTGATGATTGCTTCACTTTCCCAAATACATCTGAGTGGATCAACTCTAGTGGCTGTTTGGCTTTGAATGATGACTCCTCATATGGAAGTTGGTGCGCCATTCTATACTGACATCTAGTACAAACCACATCAGCACGAACATCAAGATTAGGTAGCCCTCTTTTGCTCATTATTATCTTCAACTTATGATAACTGACATGTCCCAACCATGCATGCCAGAAGTCAGTTGTATCACCGCCTTTTGTCTTCTTTACGTAAGCATCTTCTGCTAATAGGACGTACATGGAATCTACTTTATATCCCTCTATTATTGGTGTCGATTATTTTAACTTTTTGACAAACCTTGACATCTTCGGGGCCGAACATAAAAAAGTTACCACAATCAGTCAAATCTGAAATTAACAGAAGATTCTTCTTCATGCCTGATACTCTATACACATCCTCCAACTGCACTTGTTGATTTAAACAGAAAGTGATCACTTTGTCGCCAATGTGAGTGATTGGTAGCTGCAAATTATTTGCAGTTACCACAACTCGCTTGTCTTTATACTCAGAAGCATTTTGGAGTTTACTCTTATCTCCTGTCATGTGACTGGAACAACCAAAATAAAAAATCTAACACTTCTCATAATTAATTCTATGAGAACTGGAAGCACTAGATGCCTGCTCCTCTTCTACTTCTATTATGGTAGCCATAAAACTAGCTGGACCACTCTTCCATTTGCACCATTTCTGCAAACAATGCTTCAGCATCCCATTCTGGTTCATCCTGGTGATGACTGCTTGTTGCTGCTGCATTGCTTTGAACAGACTTCTTCTTAGACCAGCAATCTCTAGCGTAGTGTCCTTTCTTGCCACAGTTGAAACACTCGCCATTTTGACG
>CATIWK010280346.1:0-16318 GCA_949634005.1 Mallotus japonicus
CATTCGCTTCCATCTCCTTCAACACACTGCTTGCCTCCTCCATTCTTTTTGACTTACACCCTCTCTCTCTTCATCCTTTCCCTCATTTTAAACGATGCACCCTCTCCCTCGTTATCCTTTCCCTCATTTTAAACGCTGCATACACCTCACCCACTTTACAATACCCATCAATAAGAGTATCATAAGTGACAGTACTACCTACTAAATTTCTTTTACATATTTTATCAAACAACTTCTCTGCATCTTTTACTCTCTTTTCTCTATATAACCCACCAATCAAAACATTATAAACAAACACATTAGTTCTCACACTTCTCAATCTCCATAAACAAACTAAGAACTTTATCAAATTGTTTCTCATTAACCAAACAATTAAAGAACAAACTCAAAGAAGCGAGAGATGGAAATCTACCGTCCCGTCCCTCATCATAAATTCAAACAATTCAATACCTTCTGCAAGCATTTTTTACTCACAACAAACGGAAAGCAGCATATCCGAGAGCATAATTCGTACCAGAAGCGAGCATGTAGAGAAGCAAAAGAAAAGATCAAATGATGAAGAGAAAGTTGATTTTGCGAGAACAAGTGATTTAACAAGGCTGTAGCCGTGTTCATTACAGTTCTGTTGAAGTAAAATTTGAAGCTTATTAACTTGTTCATAGAGTTCGTCTTCCCTTTTACCAATTATGTTGTTGTTGTCGCCATTTGAAAGGATTTGGGTTTGATCAGAATCTGCTGTAGGAACTGAAGAGAAAGGGAAATAGATGGGATTTTTGGGTTTGTTTGCAGTAGGAAATCAGATTTTAGAAAGCAAACAAACTTATTTAGCCATTTTTGTTCAGTTCTTGCTATGGACTTGTATGAGCAAGAAATTAGGAAAGGATTTAAGATTAATAATTATAATAGTAGCATACTGTTGAATGGTTTTTGTAAACAATGGAAAGTTGAGAAGAAGAAGAAGAAGAAGAAGCTTATATGGCATGCGGATTTGACATGGCGCTGAAGTGTAAAGTTCAATTCTTACATAGATGCCATGTGTCTTCAATTGCTGCCACGTGGGCTAATTCCGTTAGAGTTAACGGATTAGGCCTAACGGGTAAAAATTTAAAAACTTGCAGTCTTTAATTGTTACAAATTGAACAATAAGGCCTTAATTGTAAAAAGTATACTACTTTTAATCCTGAAAAAAGTCATTATCCCTTAAAATAATGTAAATCGCAGTAAAAAAAATGGAATTATAGGTCTTCAATCAATAAATTTAAATTATAATTTGTCCTATTTATATTTATCAATGGTTATGATTAAACAAAAACTAATCTAATAGTTATTAGCTTCGTTTGTATACATACAAATGTGTGCACCAAAGAAGGGATTCAGTTTTATGAGATTTTGATTCCTCAATTCGTTTTCTACTCCCTATTTTTTTCTTTTCCCTTATGTTTCTCTTTTTCATTTTAGAACTTTTATATTTTATTCTATTTAGCCCTTACACAATTTTTTTTCTGTTATTAAGCTCTCATTTTTTTTATATGTATTACTTTAAATCTCAATTACACACATTAAAAGACTTTTCCCATAAAAAATTGAAATAGTTTAATGTAACATTAATCAAGTTAAAAAGGTAAAAAAATGTGTGAAAAATAACATACAAGGATTTGATATAATATTAATAATATGAGATGGACTAAAGATAGCCCACGTGATAGAGTGCAATAATATACTGCTTTGTAGACATAAGGACAATAATCTTAAAAAAAAGATAATGACTATACTACTTTTTGATGGGTTTGTGACTTGGTGACAGGTTTCCTTCATCTCCATTGTAATTACTGTCTGAGTCATAGTCTTGAGTTTATCCTGCAAATGGCTTCCGTGGATCCATAATCTCCCATGGTTCAATAAAGTCTTCATCTTTTGAAATTAGGCCTTGGGTTGAACTTGAGCTTGCTTCTGGGTTTTGAGCTTTTGTCCAAAACTCTTTATCTGATATTAGCTTCTATCCATAAGCAAATGGATATGTTTCCCATGGTGCATCTTTATATGCTTTGGGCTAGATTTCTTTAAGAATTTTTCCATTTTTCTGAAATAAAAATCTTTGAAACTCTCACCATTGACAAGAACTATCAATATCATATATTAATTGATGAACCATTGAAAATCTGTATGTTTAATACATATAAAAACTGGGAACTGTTTTGAACTCTTCTCTTATCTTCAAAAAGGGCCTATGAAAGATGATGATATAATGACATCCTTCAAGAGATGATATTTGTTGAGTGAATGCTTCATTAGTTAGCCATGATCTCCATCTTGGAATTTCTTGAAACCATCTTAGAAAATTGATTAAATGTGGATTTGATCTCTTTCCTTCTTCTACTAGCTGGAGATATCTTGATAATGCTAGAGACTGTAAGTCAAATGCTATCCAATACAAAGGGCACGGATACCAAAAAAAAATAAATATCTTTTTAGGCCAATAAAATTCTTGTGAGATCTAGAAAATTGAAAACACATGTAGGCTCCGTTTGTTTGTGGAAAATATTTTGTTTTTAGAAAATATTTTCTTTAGAAAATATTTTCCAAAAAAATATTTTTCGAAGAAAATATTTTCCTATGTTTGGTTACAACACCAAAAAAGACAAAAATGAGGAGAGAAGATATTGAAAAATAAAAGAGAAAGCAATAAATGAGGAAAGAAGACATTAGAAATGGTATTGGAAAATGTTTTCCTATTCTTAAAATGGGAAAACATTTTTCCTTGTTTTGAAGTAATTTTCCTTTGACTAGTACATTATTTTCCTTTGACTAATTTTCCCTAGGTAATCCAAACATTGAAAAACAAGGAAAAATATTTTCCGCAAACAAACGGAGCCATAAATGGATATTCAGGGTGAAAACCTAATTTTTTTAGTTTCTGAGTGAAAACCTAATTTTTTTAATTTCTAATAAAAAAGGACTAGTATTCAAAGATCTGTTTGGAGGTTAGGTTGGTGAGGGTTATTGTTGAAATATGGGGAGATAGTTCAGGTGGAATTCTTTTTTTAAGGAATTTATTTGGTTCTGGTGGCTGAAACATAAAAATCATAGGAAGGATCTTTATTTTAAAAGGATTTTCTGTGGCACAAAAAATTGAAGGTCTGCTCAAAAGATCAAGAATGAGGTTATCCTCTCCTTTGATATGCTCTACTTCAAAGTCACATTTATTGAACCACTCCTTCCATCGCAATAATTGAGGATGAGGAAGAGTTTTCCCTTTGAAATTTTAACATTTTTGGAAAGGATAAACAATCTATGATGACCTTAAAGTGATGTTCTACCAAATGAAATTTTAACTTTTTTATTCCGTATTTGACTGTTAAAATTTCTTTGAAAGTGGAATGATAATGGCATTCATCATCAGAAAACTATCCATTTGCATGAACACAAATTCTCCTTTTTTTTTTATCTGTCTTCTTCTTACAAAATTGCTCCCCAAAATTGATCACTCGCATCTGTTTATAAGATTCTTTTTCCATAAGTAGGAATTTGTAAAGTAGAAAGATTTTGAGTTTCTTTCTTTAATTGGATGACTGCCTTTGTTTGCTCTTCAGTCCATGGGGGAGGATTTTTCATTAATAATGCCCTCAATAGTGTTGTCTTCTTTGTTAAGTGAGGAATGAAGTCCCTGAGATAATTTAAGATTCCCAAAAACTTTCTGATTTTCTTTATAGAGAGATTTTCTTTGGGAAACTTTTGTAATTCTAAGGTGATGTGAGGACCAAGTTGGTAACTTCCATCTTTGAATTGCATCCATATAAACTAAATTTCTTCTTTTCCCAATGTGCATTTTTGTTGGACAGAGCATTACTCTGTATTTCTTTGTTAGATCTATAAATTATCGAAGAGGAGTTTTATGGCTTTCTTCATTTGGAGAGAAAAAGTAGGATATCATCAATGTACACCAGGGCACTATACATAATCGGCTTATATATCTTGATCATTGCTTTTTGAAAAAGAGATGGAGCTACTTTGAGTCCAAATGGCATTATTGTCCACTGATAATGGTGGTTTGGAATACAAAAAGTTGTCTTATATCTGTCTTTTTTTTATCCCAAGCTGCCATAATCTAGCCTTTATATTAAATTTTAAAAAGATCTTGGCTCCCGCCAAAAAGGTGAACAGTGTAGAGATTTTTGGTAGAGGAAATTTATCATCCCTTAGAAAGAAATTCAAGGGTTGATAGTTGATCACTAATGTTGACACATGGCTTGCCGGCCCAAGAACGAAGGCCCAATGATGAAAAATAAACAAAATGAGTCTCATAGTGTAAAGCCCAATCTTTTTCTCTCTAAATGGGCCTGTAGACTAATGGGCCTCACTGAGGCGATATCACTAAGGCGACCCCTTAGTGATGATGACACTTTAGTGTACTGAGGCGACGCCTTAGCGATGCTGAGCTATTTTTAAAATAACAGAGAAAACCATGTTTTAACACGATTTTCCCCGTTTGTTAGTAGGGGAAGACGTTACTAACATGGTAGAGAACATAGGGGAAGAGAAGGAGACTTTCTAAACTGAAAAAATTAGGAGAAATAAAGAGGGGAGAATCAAAGCATTAAATGAGGGAGGAAGGTGAAACATAAAACACAGAGAGTTCTAAGAGAGAGGGGAGAGAAATAGAAAAATCAGGGAGTTTTGAGAAGGAAAAGAAGAAGGGGAGCTAAAAAACAAGAGGAAAAGAGTTCTAGAAATTAACAAAGAAGAAGAGGAGGAAGATAACAAAGGCTTTAGTTTGACAAGAGAGGAAAAGGTTGGTTTTGCATTATCAAAGTCTCACATTTGCTGCAACCATTTTAAAGCTTCTGAGGGCCAAGACAGGGAGCTGAAATTTGGTGTCATCAATACAGTATCCCCATTTTTTTACTTTTAAATGTGCATGACTGTGCCTACTTTTAAAATGCCTTTTCTGTAAAAATTACATTCAAGCCTATGCACTTTGGTGTGCATGGTTGTACACTTTCTTGCCATCAAACTCTTTAAATGTGGCTGTCAAGCAGTTCATATTTTAGCTCTGACTTGTTACCTAATTTTCACACTGATAGACATAAAAGTGGAGCCGAGCTCTTCATGAAAGTTGTAGCTACAAAAGTAAGATTTCCATAAAATCTTAAATCATCTCAATTGGACCTCTGAAGCTTAAGATATTACTGAAATATTGAGAGCTGCGCAACCTAAAATAAAAGCTGCATATGCTAACTTTGACTCAAGATTTTCAAACCCAAACGAACTTGGATTTTGACAAATAAGCTCAATTCAGAAAGCTTAGGATGTCTACTTCAAACGTATAGAAGATCCTGTTAGATTTCCATGATGAAAACACATAGCTAAAATTAAAATTTTAATTATATAACCCTCACAGGGTCCATGTAATTTGGTTAAATCGATTAAGAGGGATTCTAAAAACTCATCAAGATCATTTCAAAGAAAGAATGTTGGAAGGATGAGAGGGGGTTCACATCGGTGACACCCTACCTTGAACTTTTCATTTCCTTTTTATCGGATCAAGGCACCGCCAATAAAGTCACGCCCTCTACCGGTATCCACATGAACAGGGTGTCTAAAGCAATGTTAGTGTGCTAGCACCTTTTTCTCCAAAACTCTTCTTATTTTATTTTTCTCTTTATGTATCTTTTTCTTTTCTCAAAAGAAGTGGAAGAAGAAGGAGAAGAATAAGAGCATAGAAAACCCTAGAGAAAGAGATGTTTATATAAACATCCCATCTAGGGTTTTTCAAACCCTTTACTTTCCAAAACAGTTTTGGTAAAGATTAAACTTCTTTTTCTACTTTGATTCTAATTCCAAAATTAGAATCATTTCTAATTTATTTAAGATAACACTTACCTTAAATAAATAAATATAAATATAAATATATACACATATATATTTATTTATTCTTTCAGAGAGATTATCATTGGGTTAATTAACCCAAGTCTTCTTTGAATCTATTCTAAGTGTACAGGATAGGTTCACACAATGTTGGTAGTAGGCCTAAAATTCTCATTTTAGCCCACAAGTCATAAGTGGCCTCTAGCAAGACATTATGACTACCCAAGTTATGTGAAGGCTGATAATCCGACATAACCTAATACACAATGTGTATTATAGTCCTTTTACAGGAGATATCTTGATTGAATATAAGGCATGGTTCATGTCATCCTTATATGGTTTAATCATATTATTTCTCGATCTTAAGTAGACTAATACTAATAACTCTTTATTAACTTATTCTAGCATGGCCACGCATTATTTCTCAATCTAACTTTATCGAGGGGCCCACATATATCTTCTCATAATAAATGAGGGACAAATTTCATCTCAATCACTCACATTCCTCATATAATTCATTCTATATCCAATTACAACCCATTTTACCATTCGGTTAAAGATAATGTAAGAATGTATTAAAATATAGAACTTATTATGCAGAAAACCATGGTGATTTCAGGTTAGAGGACTAAAATAATACTATTGTGATGAGAATCACTTATGACAATTATTCATGTAGTATTCTCACAGTGGGTCGATCCAGTACATTATTTCTCAAATACATACCTATGAGTTTGACTCAATATCTCATATACATGATTCGTAAAACATAATCATCAGTCAACCTCATACTAGCCTCTATTCATTGTTGTTCCCACAACAATGGTCGAGTAGGGATAATTTAGAATAGAATTCAAGTATCACCTAAGAGTTTTACTATCAAGCCAAATACTTAATGACCTTAGGTAAAATTAACTATTTAAGAATAATATTAGAATTAGCCAGTAATAAACAAAATGCCTATTTATTAATAAAATAGAAAATATGACAAAGTCTTAGGGATTATCACTAACAGATCCATTTTTTATTCTAAAACTCTAACCCTATGTTTGGAAAGGGAGGATAGAAAAGAGAGAGAAAAGTATGAAGGAAAATAATGTTATTTTCCTTTCTTTATTTTCCCCTATTATGTTTGGATTGAAGGGAAATAATATAGAGAGAAAAGAAAGTAAATATATCTTTTTTTATTGGATAGTTAAAATATATGTGATATATTTACTATTATACCCCTATATAAAAATAATAATATTTATTAAAAATCTTTTATTTTTTTATGAACTTAGGAAAAATATAAAACTTATTAAATTAACCATTTCAAATTAATAATTTAAAGAAAATATAAAACTTAATAAAATAACCATTTCAAATATTTTAAAAAAGAGAGGGAAACAAATAATTTCGAAAATAGAAAAAGTAACATGGTAAGGGTAAAATAGTAAAATTAGTCATTACACAATACTTTCCACCATTTTCTCTCCAATTTGGAGAGACAATATGTGGAGAAAAATAAAACTCACTTTTCATCCTCCCCCCATTTTCCTCACCTATTCCAAACAAGGTAAAGTGGAATTCCTCCTTTATTTTCCTCAATCATTTTCCATCCTCCCCTTTTTCCTCCCATTCCAAACATAGGGTAAGGATGTTAAACTCTTCGCCAAATCTTAGAGGTCGAATCAACCCAGTTCTGAAATTGCACTTAAAGCTCCAATCTTCTCTTTCAATATAGAGTTTGTGCCTTGCCCTTTTCCATGATGAGATGAGCTCTTAACTTTAAGTCCTCACTTATTGCACATCATCCTTAACTCCATGAAGAGCATACCTACCAAAACAACATAGAAAAAAATAAAACATAACTAAAAACTGACAAAAACATAATAAAATACTAGAAACATGTAAAACACCTAGACTCAATAATTTTAACTTAAAACATGTCAATATTCATTATTATCCTAGACTCTAGACACACAAAACTTAACTAATTTGTGCTCAAAATCTAGTATATTTTGCATTTATCAATGGTTCACTAAATTAGATGCTTAGTTCACTAAATTGAATGTTCAATTTGCTAATCTACTACTCGGTTCACTGACCTATATGTTTGATTCACCGACTCAAAAGCTCCATTTGTTGATACAAGTGCTTGGTTAGCTGTCCCACGCTCAAGTTTTAACCTTTATGAATATTTTCATGATTTTTAGGTCCAATTATCCACTTTTTATAAGTTTCAAGACTAGAGGTTTGACTTTTGAGGGTTTTATGCCTCTAGTTAATGGTTTTAAAGGGTTTGGAGGGTGAATTACCACACTTAAAGGATAAAAAGATGCATTTTACATTTTTTGCACATATATGATTTCATCATTGGATTGTGGTGAGGGACTGTAAAATTTTAAGGTATGACAATTGCCTCCTATTTCATATGTGTTGCATAGGCATGCTTAAGAAGAATTATCTTGTGTTAATGCATATAAAGTGATGGAAATGAAAATACTAAGGTTTAGGGTAATTACCTAATGGTGGGTTGTGTAGTCTGTTGACACCTAATTTTCATCAGTCCTCCAAAAGTAGTTTGATGATGAAAGTTTCTGTTAACTAGACAGAGAATAACCTTGTAAAAGGTCATCCGCAGCATGCTTCTAAAGTAGCAAACCCCAAAACCCTGAATCGAGCATCCGAATCAGTGAACCAGACACTAGAACAGTTGAATTGGGAGCCCGAATCGTTGAACTAAAAGCTCAAAAGATCAAACCTTTTTTTAAAACATTCAAATAAGGGTTCTACTTTAAAAACCAGACCTTGGGTGTGAAACCGAGAGTCAAAAACCTTGAATTAAGGCCTTAAGAAATTGAGCCGAAGTTTTTAAGGTCCGGTTCACTATTTAGAGCCCGAATTATGCTCAGACGTCCAAAAAACCCTGAGAACCCTAAAGAACTCACCGAACCAGACCTAGTGGGCCTAAAAGACCCCCGAAACTTCAAAAATTTAAAAAAAAGATCCAAAATCGACTTGAAAACATAATGGGGCTGACGAATATGCGTGGGTTTTAAAAAATCCATGCGATTCGATAACCCACACACGTGGATCAATAATTCACGCACGTGGTTTAAACCCGCGCATGTGGATTATGTGAACCACGAACGTGGGTTCTTTTATGGGTCTGACTTTTCAATAAATTAATCATTTTTGAATTTTCAGAGGACTTTGGGTGAATTTTGTTATTATTATTATACAACCTAGATGATTTTAGGACCTCTTTTAATGACTTTTGCAAGGCAAAAGCATTAAAAAAAATACACTTGTTTAAGCCTCAATACCCTTACAATAGGGTGATCGACTCGTGGAAACCTGTTTCCTTACACACTCAAACTTCAAAATTTTTATTTTTTTAGATTTTAGCACAAAAAATCCAAATCGAACCACTACTCACGTATCAAAGGTAAGCCTTTTGAGGGCTCGATTAATTATTTTCATAAAATTTGCAGTAATTTATTTTATTTTATAAAATTCTGTTTTATTTATCTATTTTTCCCCATTCTTCTGTTTTCTTAATCATTTTTTATTATTTATTTATTTTCATCACCACTTTTTTAATTTTATTCTATTTTTATTTTTATTTTATCCCATTAACCTGATCCTCTACATCTTTACCTCTTCTTCTCTATTTTATTTGGTCCCTTTATTTATTTTGTTTTTATTTTCATTTATTATTATTATATTCTACTTTCATCATTTTTTCATTACATGCATTCTATTTATTTTCTTTAGTATATTCTTTGTGTTGAAATTTTAATCTTAGTGAATGTGAATGTGAAGCATTAATTTGACGGAGTTGTGGAAGTTGGAGAAATTATATGAGAGTATTTATTTATTTATTTGAATATTTATTTATGTGTTTATTGTATTTTTGTGATATCATCACCATCATCCACATCTCAAAATCCATATTTTTCTATCATTTTTTTAAGAATATTTTTCTATCATTTTTATTATTTTTAAAAAACAAAATTTGCATTTTTATGTTAAAGCCTACATTTTTACATTAAATTTGTTATTTTTATTAAAGTTTATATTTTTACATTAAAGTTTACTTTTTTATAATAGAATTTGCATTTTTCCATTAAAGTCCTATTTTTAATATAAAATCCTTATTTTGTTCTCAAAGTCTATATTTTAATGTTAAGTTTATATTTTTACCAATTTTTCCATGTAAAAAGTAATATTTTGATATAAAGTTTATATTTTTAATATAAAATTTGCATTTTTAATGTGAAGTTTATATTTTAAATATTAAACTTATATTTTTGTCATATTTATATCATAAAATTTAGGGATAAAGTTCATTTAGGCCCCCCAAGTTTACCCTGAAGTTCAAATAAGCCCTCTTTTTTTTTAGGCTTAAATAAATTAGGGTTTAATTAAAAACACCTTTCTGAGCCCTTCTAAACAAACGGATTTCATCTCCGTTAATTAAGTGATGACATGGAAAACTTTACCAAATATCAAATATATTTGTTGACCTAATTGATTTTTTTTTCGTTCTTCTTCTCTATCAAACTTCTGCCTTCACCTTCACCATACCATCACCACCACTACCACACCACAGCTCCATCAAATCTCTTCCTTGTCTTCTCTTTTTTTAGAAAAAAAAACCACTAATGGTTTAATTTAAGGGTGGTGGTGTTAATTTAAAAATGAAACACTCTTTTTTGCTGTCTTAGAGGACCCTGTTGTCCTTGGCATTGACATTACCACCTATGGTGGTAGGGGTGGCGGTGGAGCTGGAATTTTACTTGATTGTTGGTTGTTTATTGATTGAAGAAGCACCATATTTGGTGGCGGTGGAGGAGCTGAGAATTTTGGCCTTTTAGAGAAGTATGAAGTAATTGGCTCAATATTCTCACTTGCTAAAGGAGATAGTGAAGGAGGTGGTGTTGACATCAATGTTGGCGTCGATGATGATAATGGCTGCTTTATTGAGGGAATGATAACATGCTTCATTTCAGGAGAAGAAACAGAAGAGAATCTTGACTTAGGAGAGGTCCTTTTCAAATAAGGAACAGAATTTCCATTGCCATTTCCATTACCATTACCATTACCAGGCTTAGCCCAACTACCATTGCTAACAGCCCTCGAAAGTAGAAACCATTTTTCACTACAAGTAATGTCCAAGATTTAGAACAAAAGCTTGTAAAGCAAAACAAGAGTTTTCAATCTTGGATAGGCAAAGATGATGATGGTTACAGTAGTAAGGAAAGGCAAGAAGTATTATCATATTTTAGTGGATGGGATGAGCTGGATGAAGTGGATTACATGCGACACAGAATGGGAAGGACATGCCAATCTTAGAGCACACGATCAGGGGATGGGAAATTGGGTAGGAGAGGAAGCAAAAGTGATGTGCCCTTACTGTTGAGATTATTGATTGCTATTTTTCCATTTTTAAATTCTTGGACAAAGCTATTACATAAGGGAATGGATGATTTCCAAATCAATTCACCTTTTCTTTTTTGTTTTCTTTTTTTGTTCTACTCTACTTTTGCTTTTGCTTTTGCTTTTGCTGTTGTTGCTTCTTCTTTTTCTTCTATTCTACTTGCTGTGTAAATCATTTTGGTTTTGGTTTTGGGATTTCTTTTCATTTCAAATCTCTCACTCTCACCATACTCTCTAATCCATTGCCATTTACAGCTTTTGGTTTCCTCTGAACTTTCTCAAATTGCCTTCCCTAATTCTCATTTTGATTTTTATTTTAATTACAACATTTGGATTTAAGGATTTTGTAATGATCAGAGGAGGAGGAGCATTGATGTTGGTGCTGATGGTTGAAAACGAGGCTGGAAAATTCAGTTTCCATAGAAATGAAAGGGAAGTAGTTGAATATTCAGGAAGAGTTGACGTTAACGGAGATATAGGCATTTGTATAACATGACTAAATGGGGCCAAAAAAGCTACTATTTGTTAAACCCTAATTTATTTGAGCCTAAAAAAATAGAGGGCTTATTTGAGCTTCGGGTAAACTTAGGGGCTTAAATGAACCTTATCCCATTTATATTCCTTACTTTAAAGAAGATATTTTTAATATAAAATTTGCTTATCACATTTTCATAAATTTTTATTTTGGCATACATCTTATATTTTATATTTTAAATATAAAAAATATAAAATTATACATTTGAGTTACCTCTTGCTTTCAAAATATATTTTTTTTGTATTTATTATGTAAATAATTCATTTTGGTTACATTAATAATATTTTTTTGTCTTTATCATTATTTATTTTATTTTATTTCATTCCATTTTGTTTATTTATTTAATGATCAATATTCATTAAACTATATTTCTTCACTCTATTTTTGCATATTTATTTATTTAATCACTTGCATTCATATCCTTATTTGGGAAAAAAATACTAATGAATTTGTGATTATTCACCCAACTTAGGTGATATATTCGGAATCACTTGAAGTATTCACCCTAATTAATCATCCAAATCATGCATTATCATTAGTATCTCTTCTATTTATTTATTTGTTTTTTTGCTTGGGTGCCTTTTATTATTTTGCTTTATCTCCTTTTATTTAATCTATTATCATGTGAATGAATAGAATATATAATGACTATAAAAGTGATGTGTGCTTGCATGTGTTTGCATATTATCCCTTATTTTGCAGGAATTATTAGAATGAGATTTTTCTTTTATTTTCTCTTTTGATGTATTTAATAGAATAGAAAATTCTCAAAGTGACATAATCATTAATACCAATTCCCCTTTTATTTGTTTTTCATTTTGATTTATTTATTAGAATAGGTTATTTCAAGGGTTGTAATCCTTAATCCCTTTCCCCTATTTTATTTTGTTTATTTTGTTTGTTTGTTTTTATTAATTATTCTTTCCATGCTTGTGTGTTGCTTGCTACTTGCTTACTTGCTTATTTGAAATGCATGTTGATTGTTTGATTGCCATGCATGTCATGTTTATTTATTTTTTCGCTTTTTATTAATATATTTGCAATGTGCGTGCCAAATCCAATTATCCTGCGTTCCAATCATCAATCCAATGCCATTTTAAATTGACTAATATTCAAGTGTGGTAAATGCATCATTAAAACCAAAACTAGGTAATGCGATAAGTACATTAAAGAATACAATCTAGTAAATGATGACTTTCCGAACCTAGAAGCTCTAACAGAGGAAGTGGGTACTATCAAATTATTTTATATTTCCCAGTTGTAGTCGAGTGGCAACTCCAAACTCACAGGGTTGGCTCCACTAGGCTGTCCCTCTCATATCAATAACATCGAAAAATAAAATATCCATATCGCTCATCTCTTGTGAGCTGTGATCACCACTTGTATCCCACATAATATTTGGGACGATAGGCGTACTACATGATGCGTCGGTGGATGTCATGTAGTCTTTGGAGCATTAGACCAAATACTTGAGTTGGCTGAAGTCATATAGTCATTTAAGGCATCAGGCGAGAAATTAAGTTGTGAAAGGTGCCACTATAGCCATTTAAGGCGTTAGGCGAGGTGTTGTGAAAATGTCATTATAGCCATTTAAGGTGTCAGGTGAGTGCCACTATAGCCATTTAAGGAATTAGGCAGAGAGTTGTGAGAATGCTATTGTAACTATTATAGAGGTTAGGTGAGTGTTGTATAGCCTTTTAAGGTGTCAAGCAAAGGAATTGTGTTGTATAACTTACTAAGGCATTAAGTAGAGGGATAATGTTATTATAGCCTTCTGAGGCGTTAAGCAAAGAAACTATGATAATGTCATGTAGCCTTCTGAGGCGTCAAGCGAGTGCTGCTATATTCATTCAAAGTGTCAAGCAAGGAACTAGAGAATGTCGTTATAGTCATTTTAAGGTGTCAGGCAAGTGCTGTTATAGCCATTTAAGGTGCTAGCAAGGTGTTGAGAAAATGTTGTTACAACCATTTAAGGCGTCAAAGGAGTTCCGCGATAGCCATTTAAGACATCAGATGAGTGCTGTTATAATCATTTAAGGTGTTAGGCAAACAAATGTGAGAATGACATTATAGCCATTTAAGGCGTCAGGAGAGTGCCGTTATAGGCTATTGTGAGAATGTCATTATAGCCATTTAAAGCGTCAAGTGAATTTCACTATGGCCATTTAAGGCGTCAAACAAGAAATTGTAAGAGTGCCATTATAGTCATTTAAGGCATCGGTGAATGTCGCTATAGTCATTTAAGGTGTCAGACAAGAAACTATAAGAATGCCATTATAATCATTTAAGGTGTCAGGTGAGTGTTGCTATAGTCGTTTAAGGCATAAGCACTATGTGAAAATGTTATTATAGCCATTGAAGGCATCATGCAAGTGTCATTTTCTACTTGAACCAATTCAAGAACAAGCATTTACACTCCTCTTTCCTTCTCCTTATGTTTCTCTATGCTCTATATTGTGTGTAAATTCCCATTTTTCCTTCTATCTTAAGCTAAGTTAGTAGTTGGGTCTAATTTTTTCTTTTTGGAGTGGTTGGGACTTCTAATTTATTTAATGTTGGAAATTCATTCTCTCCTCCTCCTCAACACTAAACCCAAAACCCCCCACCCCCAAAACAACACCTCCTCTTTGTCATCTTCAACATTATCTTTGCCATCTTCGGCAAATAATTGATTTGGAAAAGTGGAGGATGAAATTCGTCAAAAAGTTTGGAGATGTGGAGGATGGAGATTTTCACGAAATGCATATCCAATTTCTGAATTTTTTTTTTTCAAAAAAAAAAAAAATTGGATCCTTCTTTCTTCTTTCACTAATGTGTAAATCTCATGTCTATTGGAAGGTTTATTATTATTATTACCGTCGATTTGGTGATAGATTGCTAATATTAGAAGAATTTTTAACTTTGATATTAAAGCATCTTCAATAGTACTCTTTATTTTAAAGAGCATTTTTTGCTCAATAAAGAGCATCTCAATGAACTTTTAAATATAAAAAGTGAAGAAATTTGTACAACTTCAATAGACTCTATATATTTTTAATCTTCATTTTGCTTTATCCAATAAATATTAATGCTTAATTTTTTTTCTCCTTTATTTTTTACAAGAGTTCCCTTTTTTTATTTAATTTTTTTCTTCCATTTGATGAAAGAGAAAATTATTTTCAATAAATAGATAAACATCAATTAATATTCTGCATGGGAAATTGAAATATTTTAAAGTAGAGAATGAGGTTTGGCTCTTTACATATAGAGAGTCAAACCAACTCTCTACTCTAAAATAAAAATATAGAAAGTGTATTGAAAACCATTTTTTTGGTTTCACTCTTTAAAATAAAAAATTTTACTTAAATAAAAAGCCTATTAGAGATGCTCTTAGAATGACACAATTAATGTGTAAGTTCATGAGTTGCAAAGGTGACAATTCAACTTCCTTTTAAGAACAAAAATTGGTTTATAAAAATAATTCTTTTGCGGAAATGTGAGAGAGTACACCTTTCCAGATGATTTTTTTTTTTAAATTGACACATTAGCAGCCACATAGGCGCCACATCATCTACAACCACCAAAAAATGACGCTGAGTAGTAGTTTAATGAGATTCAAATAAAATGTTAGAGAGTTTTTTTTTTTTTTTTTTTTTTTTTTTTTTGAAGCCAATGTTAGAGAGTTTTAAGTGACTAATTGAATATTAAATATTATAATAAAATTAATTGATAAAGTCAGGTACCAATAGTGTAGATAATCCCTTATAAATCATGGCAAGCTAAGGTTATCATTTCATCACCTTGTTTGAAATCAAGATGTGCGCCCATCCATTTCTAATGGCCTTCCAAATAATTTTGAACAAACTGTACACAGCATTTGCGCAATTACCAGGAACTTGTAGAAAAGTGCATGCTTGACACTAATATGCCATCCACTACAGGTCACAATTTTTTATTGAAGTGAGCAACTACACGTAAAAAATTTCTTGTGCGTGGAAGATGGGCATTATAGGACCACTAACTTCAGTGCCAAAAGGATGCAAAACTTGCCAAAAGGATGCAAAACTTGCCAAAGGAAGCAATTCAATATGCAAGTAACAAGAAGATAATGTACAATAACCATAAGGTATGAAGTAAAGAAGACTCTCGTCATAGCTCCGTGGTCCTTTCAGCAGTAGACTCAAAATAATACGCAAAATATTTCATGTTGGCACGCAAGTGGCAAAAATCTCTGCATTTGCTCTTCAAACCAATGGCCCCCTACTGTACCCGACAACAAAACAGCAAAGATTTTCAGAGCATATAAGGTAAAGTTTTTAGCAAGACAAGTTTCACCAGTGAGAAAGAAGAGACGGGGAGAAAGAGAGAGAGAGAGAGAGTACCTACAACAATTGGCCCGAAGTTAAGAGGGAGAAATTGCTTTATAACCTTCCTTTTCCAGAGTCTTTGCTAAAGAAATATCCCCCGTCTTTATTATCCTCCCATCTTCCTGAAGCCCACGGACACAAAACA